>JAJOOR010005862.1:0-29137 GCA_036250505.1 Solanum acaule
ACAACAGGATAAACAAATCCAGTAAGGAAAAAAGAGAAGAAAAGATAAGCAGTAAATTGGGTACGTTCAGCAATAGAACCACTAGTAATTCCAGCAACAGCAATAGCAAAAGCCCATTGATAAAGAAAGAAACTGTAGTCATAAGAGCTAGAAGGAATGTCTTTAAGAGCAAAATAACTAGCACCTATAAATGGATTTGAATCGCCGAAAGCAAAAGCAAAACCGAAAAGATAGTATGAAAGACTACCAACAACAGCATCAACAACATTTGTAAGCATAATATTCATTGCATTCTTGGCCCTAACAGAGCCAGCACAAAGCATGGCAAAACCCAATTGCATTACAAAAACTAGGTAAGCAGAGAATAAAAGGTAAATTGCATTTATGGAATCAGTTACACTAGCTTCCCATGAAGAATCCATTATTCCTTGCTTCACACAAGATTGAGATGATGGATATTTATTTAAAAACAGGTGAACTGGAATATTCAATGGGGTGGTCCAGAAAACTTGGAGGAGTATATTCAGAGCGGAGCTAGGTAGGACCGAGGGGTTTATCTATCCTCCTGTTTATACCTAATTAAAGTTTTTTTTTATTAGGTATATACCGTAGATATTGAATCCTCTTTTTGTGTGTTTATTTCTTCATATTGTGAACTCTTTGGCAAAAATTCTGATTCCACCACTGAGTATATTATAAAGAAGTTGTTTCGACAAGTTACTCATTTTCAGTCACTGAAGTAGTTTTGGTATGGATAACATGAAAATGGGTGGTTGATCTGTTCCTTTAAGGATAACAAGGATATCAACAAAGCTGGACAGCTTGCTTCTTTGACATCATACAAATGAATGAGTCGGGAGGCTTAAGGACAATTTTTTATTCTTCAAAATTTCCAAAGAAGCAATAGAATATATATATATATATATATATATATATATATATTATGCTTAAGTCATCGATAGCCATTTAAAGTTTTCCGCATAATTCATTTAGACACCTCAACTGAGATTCTTACCTATTAGACACTTTAATATTAACGAATATTTATCTATTAAACATACAATGACAACTAGCTTTAAAATTATTGTGCGTGTAATTCACACACATTATGTTGACAATATCACGAATAGAATTACGACACATGGCACATGGGCCCATAATTTTAATTTTGAAAAATAAAAAATAATTTTCAGCCTTTAATAATATAGAAAAAATTACATTGATAAAAAAGAATCTCTCCCCCCACCCCCACCTAACCCCCACCCCATCTAACCTATTGCCCTTTCTTCTTCATCTTCTTCTCTGTCATTCTGCCATTGCCATTCACCATTGATTCCTCTGGCGATAACAAAAAAGAAAATGTCGAGCCCCACCTCATCCCGAATTCACCCACCAAATCCTTTCCTCTTTCTTTTTCTTCGTTATATTCTATTCCTCCAGCGGCTATTGCGATTTTTGTAAAAATAATCGACCTCGATAAATTATTTCTAAATCGACATATCAAAATTTTTTATAACATTTTTAATAAGTTTAATGAATGGTGATGGTTGCTCGATTGGAGTTATTGAAAATAAAGATGCACAAATATTGGTCAACTTTTTAACTCCAATGGTTGATTTTTTTCTTCTTCTTGCAAATTCAACAGGCAATTTGTTTACAGAAAATGAAAAAAAAAATCAAAACAAAAGGCAGAGAAATTTGAAGTTTTTAAAATGGTGGGTTGAAGAAGAAGATGACTTGTACATGGGTGTGGTTTTTTTTTTTTTAATGATTTAAAAGATTAATGCTTAATTAAATTAATTTTTCATTTATTTAGTCAATGCATGCCAAGTGTCAAGAGAGTAGGTACAATTTTTTTTTATAAAAAAAATGCATTCACGCGCTCAGCAGCAGTGAGATACACTTATTTTGTCACATCAACGTTTTGTGTTTAATAGGTACATGTCTTGAACAATTTAGGTGTTCAATAGGTACTAGCCCTAGTTGAGGTGTCTAAATGAATTATGCGGACAACTTTAAGGAGCCGCCGATGACTTAAGCCTATATATTATATTTATATATCATATCATCATATCTATATCTATATCTATATTACCTTAAAAGCATGAACTCCTAACTTAAATGTTAAATTACTATAATATCCCTAACTTAGGTTGTGACTTTTACGATAAGTTGTGACTTTTCTAATAAGTTGTGACTTTTTTCAAAGGGTTGTGATATTTCGATGAGTTGTGACTTTTCCAAAGAGCTGTGACTTTTACAACAAGTTGTGACTTTTTCAATAAGTTGTGACTTTTCGAAAGGGTTGTGACTTCTCAGAAAGGTCATGACTTTTCAGATAAGACACAAAAAACACTTGTTGATACTACCCTTTGTTGACTATAAATAGAGGGATTTCCTCTCATTTTTCAACCACAATTCTTTTAATCTTCTATTCTTCTTCTTCTTGCATTTTAAAAAATTTCATGTGATTTATTGTCGTTGAGTAAGTTCGAAGTTTAACAGAATATGATGTACCACTATTCTGATGAAGTAAATTGTTCTATTCTAAGAGGGTATATTCCTTAACCTCGAGTACCTAAGGAAACTAATTGTGATTATATAATAATTATTCTTTTGCTTAGTATATAGATTAGTATGTAATGTTTCAATATATGAAGTTAACATGATGTAGTCTAAATTTATTTATTTTTGTTAACAATTTCTCTTGTGATGTAGATATATGCTTCTGAATATTTTTTTCAAAAATTATTAAACTTCTCAAGAGTTAGAGAATTGTCACGATTTGTTTTTTTGATTTCAAGACAAAATAATGACTTTATTTTTCAATGTTACTTATATGATTTAGATTGTCAGGAAGTTTGCTTCAAAATAGTTATTACTATATAAATATTGCCCTTTTGATTTATTGATTTACTATTTCTTAATATTTAAGTACTTTTGATGAAAAAAAGTTTATATGACTTGTAATAACGCCAATTGAAATTTCTATTAGTTTAATTTTTATTGTAGTCTAAATTCATTTGTTTTTGTTTACAATTTCACTTGTGATGTAGATATATGCTTCTAAGTATCTTTTTCCAAAATTATTAAACTTCTCAAGAGTTAGAGAATTGTCACGATTTATTTTTTTGATGTCCAAGACAAAAGAATGACTTTGTTTATCAATGCTACTTATGTGATTTAGATTGTCAGGAAGTTTGCTTCAAAATAGTTATTACTATATAAACATTGCCCTTTTGTTTTACTGATTTACTATTTCTTAATATTTCAGTATTTTCGATAAAGAAATGTTCATGTGACTTGTAATAACGCCAATGGAAGTTTGTATTAGTTTAATTATTGTAGTCTAAATTCATTTGTTTTTGTTAACTATTTCTCTTGTGATGTAGATATATGTTTCTGAATATCTTTTTCCAAAATTATTAACCTTCTCAAGAGTTAGAGAATTATCACTATTTTTTTTTTTTGTGAATATATATGAATCATTTAAAATACATCATTAACAAAATAAATTTTATATTCAGTAATATGGAATAAACATTTTCATTTTGTCCCTACACTAAATTAAAATGTAATAACTATAAAGAAAATAGTAACATTAATTAAAATTCCTATTTATTTATTTATTTATGGAAGTATAAAATTTACTAGAAATTCATCTATTGCACATTAATTCTTTAGTTATAACATTATAAATTCTCTTTGGGGGAGAGTTCAGACAACTCCCAGCCCCCAAAAACCATGTAGCCATCATGGGTTGAAAAGGGTCATACTTCTTAGATGATCCCTTAGTGATTTTTAGCATAGACAGGTGGATCCACTTAGTAGTCAGGTTCTATACCCTCGGCAAGGTATAGGACAGCCTTGGCAACGTAAGGCAAAACGTTGTATCATTACATAGCTCTTAAGTGATGGTTGTCGATTAGAGAAACTCCCAGAGAAGTATTTTGTATTAATATATACACAGAGTTACATGTATTTTTATATACATCCAGAGTTATATTATATCTTCGCATACACATATAGTTACTATTGTATTTCTATATACACAAAGTTGTTATCTATGTTTTAAAGGCTTTTCTTTATTTTTCATTTATATTACTCCTTTATATTGAAATGAGTTCAATTCAGTTGAGTTGAGTTGAGACCAGGTTTGTTCTTTCAGTTCCCTTTTCAAGCTTATGTCTTGTTTTAGAATTCCCCTTGCATGCGTGTACATTCCATGTACTGAGTCCATTTGGCCTGCATTGTTGTGATGATGCAAATACAGGTAATCAGGATCAGCATCCAGTGCATCGTTAATTCTAGTTGAGCTTCAGAGTTTGTTGGTGAGCTTCCTTGCTTCCGGAGGATCCCCTTTATGGTTTTTCAGTATTTTAGTTCATTAGGATGTCGTGGGTCTTGTCTCGACATTCATCTCAGTTATTAGAGGCTTCAAAGATAGTTAGTTAGTTCATTTGTCACTATCTTGTTATTGCTTATGTTGAATCTTGAGTTTCCACTTTGGCTAAGTTGAATGATATTTAATACTCTCTCCGTTTCACAAAGAATAGTCTAGTTTGACTTGGCACAGAGTTTAAGAAAATAAATAAGACTTTTGAATCTTGTGGTCCTAAATTAAAGTTATGTTAAATGTACAAAATTGCTCTTTAATCTTGTGGCCTTAAACATGCCACGTGGAAAGCTGAAATTAAAATGTTACCAAAACAAGAAAGAGGTCTTTTTAAACATACTAAAAAGGAAATGAGGTCATTCTTTTTTAACAGGGAGTACCTTGTAAGTTATCTATTGAGCAGTTCAGCTTACTTTTTAAAGTGTTTTTATCATGAGTAAGTCTTTCGCTAAGATTTAAGTCAGGCCAAGGGTTCGCTTGGGGCCAGCAATGGTTCTCGAGTGCCAGTTCCGCCCAGGGTATAGGCTCGGGGCGTGACAGATTATGTTCCTCGTTAAAACCTTACTAGATAAAACCCAATGGAAAAAAATTCTTGTGAAGGAAAAAGAGTACAGATATCTAATAATACGTATTATGGATGCCTCATTAAAAACCTTATAAGGAAAACCCAATTGGACAAAACCTTGTGAGGAAAAAAGAATACATCACGTATTAACTCAGCCTAATGAGAACATCAATCCAAAGACTTGAATCTTCGTTTTCCAAGCTTGTGCACCATCTTCTTGAAAGTTGAAGTTGGTAGAGACTTGGTGAATAAATCAACTATAGTATTACTTGAACAAACATGTTGCATGTGGATATCACCATTCTTGGGAGCTCATGTGTGTAGAAAAGTTTTGACGAAATATGCTTTCTTTTATCTCCTTTTATGAATCATACCTTTAGGATCAACGAATTCTGCAAGTTCCTTACTTCAACTTCTTTAAGCAAAAAATCTAGTCTTTTGAAAACTCTTCAAGAATTTGAATTCAAGTCATCAACTTGCATAATAATATAAATGATTCTTGATTGCTTTAATCTATATATGAGGATTATAAACAAGTTTTTTAAAACTTGTATATGCTTTAGATTTTGAATCCATCAGATATTTTCATATCAATTTTGCCAAGTGACCACATTCAATATTAAATATATGACATCTTCTAGTGTCTAGATTACATGTCAAATAAGCTTTAGCTTACCAAGATGCATCAGTCCACTTTTCACTTGATAATTATTTCTACCCCAACATGCTTTAATAGATGTATAATTCATAACCTCATAATCTTTTACAGTATTGTGCACTGTCGTATAAAAAATATCATCAACGAGATATCACTTTGTATTGGTTCACAATGTGACATAACTTATTGAGATCTTATCACTTCATTATTTTCAGATACGTACCCCTCTCATGAGGTTTTATGAAGCGGTATGTCATAAGCTCTTAAAGACTACATTGCCTCCTTATTATGTTCATTTTTTTTATCATTATTTGATCCTCCCTCTTTTTCAAGGATTATTTTATTTAGAATCGATTAGTCTATCATGTTTCATGCATGTCGTAGACTCTGTCCTTAAGGAACATTCAATAGGAGCATTTACAACTCTTAGTTGCTAATTATCTCCCCCTTATGTTAGACAAACTAACGTATATACCAATCTATTTTGGAAAATCCATATTTGTGCATCATAGTATATTCATTAATCATATACTATACACCAAAATAATCAGATGAAAAATATTCAGTCTCTGACCATAAGCCAATTAAAAGAAAAATTGATCATAATTTATTGATATGATGCATACAATTACTTTTGTATGCAATATATTATATGTCAAATCGTGAAACTTTGTTCTCATGAGCAATGATTTACTATTTATTTTAGGCATATAATGTCACATCATCTTGGATATTTATCAATATTATCAAGATGAATTATCTTGATTACATATTCTAAAAGTTGTTCTCTTAACTCAATTATTTTGTACAAACAATTTTGCGAATGTCAAACTGCAGGTTGACAATAAATGCACATGTAATTATCTTATAGATGCATCTATTTATCATATCACATGACAAATGAACGGGCCCATAGTCACCTTTTATACTTTCAAAATTTAGGTATTTAGTCCCAACATTAGTTGATCCAATCAACTTATCATAAGAAAAAGCAACATAAAGAATTCTTGAAGAGTCTTCTAGTTCTTCAATATATGTCTATTACTCAGTATGCACATCTTTGGGATGACCAAATCATTCATGCAAACTAATAAAATTATTAGTACTAGTAAACTCCAAGTTTACTATAACATGTGCCTTTTGCTTTAGTAAATTTCCAATTTATTACTATTATATGAGCAAATTTCAACTTTAATACTCCGGGAATAAATTTCAGATTTATTTTTTCTCAATTACTCTACCTCTTCTAAAGGTGAGTCGTGATCCCATCACTGAATGGACTAATCTGATTATCAGCAAACTGTGTCCGCAATCATATAATTTGTGCCAATAATTTTAAAAACGCCAAGTTGCGAGATGACAATAGGCACACACGAAACCATTTAGAAGAATTATTAGGAACATGAAGTATCTAAACAGCCCACTAGGTGGGTGAATAAGTCCATGAATATCTCAATGTATATGTTTCAAGAATGCGTGAGACTCAATCTCAACTTTCGCTGATGATGGTCTCACAATTAGCTTGTCTTGATAACAAGCAATACAAGAAAATTCACCATTTAAAAGATTCTTGTAACACCCCAGAAATTAGTAGGCTAAACTAGAGCACAAACGTGAGGGTTAGAGTCAAGGAGGTGGGCAAGGGACAAGGGAGAGGACTAAGGCAGTCTACTCTACCCTAGACACTGCCCTAGTGACCACGACCACCATCACATGTAGTCCGTGGTGGGATAGGCAGTGAACTTACCAAGCTTCCCAAAAGGAAACCCTCCCCCACGAGCCACTTGACGGCTCGTGAAGGCCACAAAGGGCCGTGGGAGGGGTCGTGGTCTTTACTTGGCTACGAGGGGGAAAGGGGTGGACAACCTAGCCACTGCCTCAAGGTCCATGGAGGGGACCATGGCTCATGGTCATGACCACAACTCGTGGTCACTAGGTAGCCCACATAAAATTAGGGGTATTTTGGGTAGTTCCCTTTTTAGTAGGTATTAAGTGAGGTAGTTTTTCCTAAGTTTTATACACCTATTTAAGTCATGTTAACTCAAAATACACCCATTCACCTCATTATTTCCCAAAACCCAAATCAATTCCCAGAAGCTCATTCTCTCCAAAACAATTCTCTCTATAAAACTCAAAGAAGTAGAAGAAGGAGAAAGTTGAAGCTAGGGTTCAAGAACAAGTTCTTCTCACCAAATCCATAGGGCTTTGTGATCAAGGTATGGTAGCTCGTCATCCATGGATAACTTTCATCCATGGTGTCCCTTCAAAACCCCAATTTCAAAGATAGAAATCCCCAAAGGTTAGGGTTTGATTCCAAAGTCATGTGTTCCTTTCAAAAAAAATTCTAATGTTTGAATTATTTTATATTAAGTATAAATTAGTGATTTCCTATGGTTTTTATGATGACATCATCAAGAACCCATGAAACCCCCATATTTCTCAATTATGATCTTGGGATGTGGGTTTGTTGATGAAAGAAGAATGTTATGAGATTATGCATGTAGTGATTGGGTTAGTTGAATAATGATGATATCCATGTCTAATGTATTGAATTCTAGATGTGTTGATTTGATATGAGCCTTGAACCTTCAAAGGGTAAAGTATGAGATTATGTATGTTTTATGAAGATATATGACTAGAATTGTTTAAGTATGAAGCATGTGGGTAGAATAACTTGAGACTTAGGTATATGAGATGTTTATGAGAAGTATTGCTTGAGAGTAAAACTTTTAGTTATGAATGTTGATTTCTAGGGCTTTGAGAGTAAGGCTAATGTGTTGGATTATGAATGGTAAGGCTTTGATAGTGAAATGTTAATGATTATGATATTGTTGTTGTGTTGATTGAAAGACTATTCTCATGAAAACATAATGAACTTGATGTGAAAGGTTTCCCACATAATGAAGATTCTAAGGTTGAAAGGCTTTTCTCACCTAATGAGTCAAAGGCTAAAAAGCCATCATAATTAGATCATGGATGGTGATAGTTGCTCACGCATGGTCTAAAGAGTTTAATTAACAATGTACTTGAATCGATAGGCCAAGGGCACCCTTTCAAGAAAAATTCTCAAGAGTTGAGTTAATGATGCACCTTGAATTGATAGACCAAGTGCACCCTTTCATGAGTAACTTAAAAGTGCTATTCTAATGATGTACCTTGAATCGGTAGGCCAAGGGCGCCCTTTCATGTGTAATGATGTTAATAAAGAATTAACTACTCCGTGGGAATTTAATGCTTAGCACCGAGTGGATATTGTGTGAGGTGGAAGTTCTCCCGTAGTAAGGCCGGGTTTCTAGAAGCAACCTCTTGAGAGGGAAGCTATCTTGTAGAAAGGTCGGGTATCTAGTAACAATCTCCTTATCCCATAAACTATGTACCCCCGTAGGATATTTATCTAGTGGATCCACCTAAGCTAAACTTACTGGTTCTACCTTAGGCAAGTAGACTAACCCTTTTTCGGTGTGGGGGTCATCGAATTCCATGTTAAAACTCACATGGTCTCATGTCGGTTAAGGCTTGTTTCCCACATGAACAAGAAGTTTAATAATGAACAAAGGCATGCTTGAATAAGTATCCCGTAAATGTTCAAAAGCTTTAAAGATGTTGCTAGCTTGCATTGAAAGATGATGAACATGAATGATGGCCTAAAGAGGTTTACTTAGTATGGGTGGGATTTATGAGGTCTTATCCATGCATTGCACAAGTATGCTTTGAGCGTGTTTATGAAGTGTTTCTCTTTTGTTATGACGATCATGTATTGATTATGTTTATGACTTATGTTTTTCCACTATCTTTATGATGATGTTTAAACTTGGTAAATGGCATGCATTCATATGAAATGTCCCCTTTAGCATGTTTTCAATGTTTTTTTTTTTGCATGGCTATCATACTTAGTGCATTTTTGTATTAACACCTACTTTTCCTACATTTTCCCCAAGTGTAGGGTCCGGTTCTCAAGGTGATCATTCTAGTGGCTAAATCTTGGACTTGAGTATCTTCCTAGCATGTTGGTGAGTCCTCAGGGTTTGAGGATGACTTTTTCCTATATTGTAGTTCCTTTTCATGTATTTACCTTTTTGGACATGTTGTATGGGCTAGGCCCTATTTCATTCACTATTGTAATAGATGGCTAAAATGAGACAAGTGTCTAGACTTCATCTTTCATTTATGAAATACTTTTAGACTTGAATGATGTTTTTACTCTTATTGTTCTATTGCTTATGTTATGAGGACTAAGTGGCTTGTATGAA
Organism: Solanum acaule; assembly: GCA_036250505.1. Taxonomy (NCBI): domain Eukaryota; kingdom Viridiplantae; phylum Streptophyta; class Magnoliopsida; order Solanales; family Solanaceae; genus Solanum; species Solanum acaule. The sequence continues at coordinate 9,870 of JAJOOR010005862.1, forward strand.
GTCCTCTGTGGTTCTATACGCCATGTTACGTCTAGGGGGTACCCCTGGGTCGTGACAAACTTGGTAATAAGAGCACAAAGTTTAGAATGATCCTAGGATAATGTCTCATTAGCCACGTCTAGTAGAGTATTGTTTATAACTGTGAATCGTGCCACATTTATGAATGAGAGGCTACAAGATGATTAGGAAACTTCACTTCTTTCATCACTCTAAGTCGTGCCATAGAGTTTAAATCTATAAAGTCTCTCTCCTAATCCTTACCCGGTGGTCTACAGGACATGACTACTCAAGGAGCTTACATTGGTGGAATTGAGGGAGATAATTTTGATCAAGGAGCTCCTCCTCAAGCTCCTCAAGTTCCGGTTGATCCTTTGACTAAGCAAGGGACTAAAGAGAAGATTAGGTATGGTTTTCAATTGTTGACTCAAGCCGGGATAGAAACTCTAGAATATTACGGGTTAAAAATAGAGGAAGATCCTCAAGAGTTTATAGAAGAGGTCTCTAAAGTGTTGGACTTTGTGGGAGTGACTCCGATAGAGAAGGTGGAATTGGCCGCTTACCAATTGAAAGATGTTTCTCAACTTTGGTTTAACCAATTGAAATAAGTGAGGCCTATAAAAGCAGTTCCCATGGAGTTGGAAAGGTTTAGGAATGGTTTTCTTGATAGGTTTTACCCTTTGGAGATGAGAGAGGCTAGGATACTTAAATTTATTAACCTTCGGCAAAGTGGGATGAGTGTTGAGGAGTATGCTCGGATGTTCACTAGGTTGTCAAGATATGCTCCACCTATATTAGTCGACCCTAGGTCGATAATGAGTAAGTTTGTGTCGGGTGTGTCCGACTTGGTAGTGGAAGAATGTCGTACGGCTATGCTTGGTCATGATATGGATATTTCTCATCTTATGGTTTGTGCCCAAAGGGTTGAAGAAGAGAAACTCAAGGAGAGGTCTAAGGAAAAGAAGAGGTTTAGAATTGATAATGGTAATTCCCCTCAAGAAAGGTCGGATGGACAAAGTCATCCGAGGTATAGACAAAGGTTTTACGGACAAAGTTCTCCTAAGGTTTCCCCAAGGCTTAACAAAGAGAGGGTGTCCAACCCTAAGTCTTAAGGAAAGGATGGTAGACCCCTAATTCCTACTTGTGATAGGTGTGGAAAGAGACATAAGGGTAGATGCCTAGCCGGTATGGATGGTTGTTATGGCTGTGGAAAGAGTGGTCACAAGATGAGGGATTGCCCAATACTTAAGGAAAAGGGGAGAGAGGCCAAGAAAGCTTCTCTTAATGGTCTAAACTCCAATGCTCCCAAGAAAAAATCGATTTTATGCACTCTGGTCTAGGGATGACCAAGAGAGTCCTCGAGGTATGGCTACTGATATGTTGATAACTTCCTAATAGATGTATATGTTTTATTAGATCAAAATGTGGCTTAGTCTTTTGTGACACCATATGTGGCAATGAGGTTTGATGTTCCTCTAGAATTATTATTAGAATATTTATCTACCTCTACTCTTGTAAGTGATTCTATTGTGGTTAAGTGGACTATAGAAAGTATCGTGTTTCCCTATCCTATAGAATTAATCTTGTTGATTTGGTAGAACTTGAGATGTTAGACTTTGATGGGATTCTTGGTATGGATTGGTGGATTTTGTTATGCTTCTATTGATTTTAGAACTCGGATGGTTAAATATTTGTTCCCAAGTGAGCCTATCCTAGAATGGAAGGGGGAAGGTCATATGCCTAGAGGTTAATTGTCCCTTAAATGAAGGTTAGGAGGGTGATGATTAAAGGTTAGGGTGAAGGAAATAGATTTATGTAAGACCAACTTCAAGGGGCTAGTAATTTCTCTAAGATTGATCTTCGTTCGGGTTATCACAAATTGAGGGTGAGAGGGAATTATATTCCAAAGAAGGCCTTTAAAACCCGGTATGGTCATTATGAGTTCTTGGTAATGTTCATAGGTCGGCCTGGTTAAGTGTTCAATTAGTGGACTCCACCAAGGGTGATGCATGGTTCACAGTGGATCTGAATTGTTTTATGTGGTGAATATGAAAGTTAAGCAAAGGCTTTATCCGATTTTGGTTGACTTGCAAGAAGTGGTATTTAAGGAATTAGTAGAGGCTTCCTCCCAATGGGGAGATGGTGTACTTAGAGAGTAGGGTTGTTGAGTGTCCCTAATGTTCATGATAAGGGTTTTACTTTTCTCACCTTAGACGGGTGTAAAGTGTTTGGGAAGATTAGTCCCCGTCTGGTAGACCCATATGATATTTTGAGATGTGTTGGTAAGGGTGCTTGTGAGCTAAGTGCCTAAGGAGTCGGCATCGGTGTATCCAGTTTTTCAGGTCTCCATATGCTTGAGAAGTGAGTTGAAGATTCGATATCCATGGATTCCTTAGAAGGGTTGAGAGTTCATGAAAGTTTAGTTAAGAAGTAAAAAGGTTGCTTCCGTAAAAGTGTGGTGAAGGAATCCTTTAGTTGAGGGTGGTACTTGGGAGGCCGAGACCGATATAATGTCCCGATATCCTCATCTCTTTCCTTCTACCCTAATCTAGCTTGAGGTAAGTAGTTACTCTTGAGTTGTCCTTGTTTTGGAGGTCATGTGTGTTATTTGAGTTTTCCATTATATCCTTAAGTTATGCATGTTCATGAAAGCTTATGTTTTTGAAAGAAAATGAGTTATATGATCGATTTTCCTCATGTTGTTGTGCATTAAGTATGAGTTGCATATATGCTTCATGAGATGAATTTTTGAACATGTTAGAGTTATACTTTTTTAGAGTAAATTGCATATTGGATCCATGACACTGTGTTGAGCATACTTTTGAGCTTGGGGAAGGTAGCTCCTCCTAAACCATGAGAAATTTTTAAATGTTTCATGCATAATGGGTTGTTAAATGTAGTTACTACTTCCTTGTAATGCATTGATTATGGTTGAGATGGAGTTGATGTTTCCTCCTTCGTTTTGTGCATTGTTATGATGTTGCATGCATGATGGCTGCTAGTCTTGAGTCTATACTTCTGTAAGGTGTCTAGATCGTCATTCGAGGACGAATGTTCCCAAGGGGGAGATATTGTAACACCCCGGAAATTAGTAGGCTAAACTAGAGCTAAAACATGAGGGTTAGAGTCAAGGAGGTGGGCAAGGGCCAAGGGAGAGGACTAAGGCAGACCACTCTCCCCTAGACACTGCCCTAGTGACCACGACCACCACCATGGCTCGTGGTAGGGACCACGGCACGTGGTGTGGTCCTTGGTGGGCTAGGTAGTGAGCTTGCCAAGCTACCCAAAAGGAAACCCTCCCCCACGAGCCACTTGACGGCTCGTGAATGCCAACAAGGGTCGTGGGAGGGGTCGTGGTCTTTACTTGGCCACGAGGGGGAAGGGGTGGCCAACCTAGCCACTGCCTCAAGGTCCACGGAGGGGACCACGGCTCGTGGTCATGACCACAGCTCATGGGGCCTCTCATGGTCCCTAGGCAGCCCACATAAAATGAGGGGTATTTTGGGTAGTTCCCTTTTTAGTGGGTATTAAGTGAGGTCGTTTTGCCTAAGTTTTATACACCTATGAAAGTCATTTTAACTCAAAATACACCCATTCACCTCATTATTTCCCAAAACCCAAATCAATTCCCAAAATCTCATTCTCTCCAAAAATACTCTCTCTGGAAAACTCAAAGAAGAAGAAGAAGAAGAAGAAGAAGGAGGAGGAGGAGGTTGGAGCTAGTGTTCAAGAAACAAGTTCTTCTCACCAAATTCATAGGGTTTTGTGATCAAGGTATGGTAGCTCTTCATCCATGGAGTCCCTTCAAAATCCCAATTTGAAAGATAGAAATCCCCAAAAGTTAGAATTTGATTCCAAAGTCATGGGTTTCTTTCAAAAATGATTCTAATGTTTGAATTATTTTATATTAAGTATAAATTGGTGATTTCATAAGGTTTTAATGATGAATTCCCCAAGAACCCATGAAACCCCCATATTTTTTAATTATGATCTTGGGATGTGGGTTTGTTGATGAAAGAAGAATGTTATGAGATTATGCATGTAGTGATTGGGTTACTTGAATTATGATGATATCCATGTCTAATGTATTGAATTATATATGTGTTTATTTGATATGAGCTTTGAACCTTCAAAGGGTAAAGTATGAGATTATGTATGTTTTATGAGGATATGTGACTAGAATTGTTTAAGAATGAAGCATGTGGGTAGAATAACTTGAGACTTAGGTATATGAGATGTTTATGAGAAGTATTGCTTGAGAGCAAAGCTTGTAGTTATGAATGTTGATTTCTAGGGCTTTGAGAGTAAGGCTAATGTGTTGGATTATGAATGGTAAGGCTTTGAGATTTAAGTGTTAATTATTATGATATTGTTGTTGTGTTGATTGAAAGGCTATTCTCATGAAAACACAATGAACTTGATGTGAAAGGTTTCCCCACATAATGAAGACTCTAAGGTTGAAAGGTTTTTCTCGCCTAATTGAGTCAAAGGCTAAAGAGCCATCATAAGTAGATCATGGATGGTGATAATTGCTCACGCATGGTCTAAAGAGTTTAATTAACAATGTACTTGAATCGGTAGGCCAAGGGCACCCTTTCAAGAAAAATTCTAAAGATTTGAGTTAATGATGTACCTTGAATCGGTAGGCCAAGTGCACCCTTTCATGACTAACTTAAAAGATCTATTCTAATGATGTACCTTGAATCGGTAGGCCAAGGGTGCCCTTTCATGAGTAATGATGTTAATAAATAATTAACTACTCCGTGGGAATTTTATGCTTAGCACCGAGTGGATATTGTATGAGGTGGAAGCTCTCCCGTAGTAAGGCCGGGTTTCTAGAAGCAACCTCTTGAGATGAAAGCTCTCCCGTAGAAAGGTCGGGTTTCTAGTAACAATCTCCTTATCTCATAAACTATGTGCCCCCGTAGGATATTTATCTAGTGGATCCATCTAAGCTAAAATTACCGGTTCTACCTTAGGCAAGTAGACCAATCCTTTTCGGTGTGGGAGTCACTGGATTCCATTTTAAAGCTCACATAGTCTCATGTATGTTAACCTATTTCACACATGAACAAGAAGTTAAATAATGAACGAAAACATCCTTGAAGAAGTATCTCGTAAGTGTTCAAAAGCTTTAAAGATGTTGCTAGCTTGCATTGAAAGATGATGAACATGAATGATGGCCTAAAGAGATTTACTTAGCATGGGTGGGATTTATGGGGTCTTATCCATGCATTGCACAAGTATGCTTTGAGGGTGTTTATGAAGTGTTTCTCTTATGTTATGACGATCCATGTATTGATTATGTTTATGACTTATGCTTTTTCCACTATCTTTATGATGATGTTTAAACTTGGTAAATGGCATGCATTCAAATGAAATGTCCACTTTAGCATGTTTTCAATGTTTTTATGCATGGTTATCATACTTAGTGCATTTTTGTACTAACAGCTACTTTTCCTACATTTTTCCCCAACTGTAGGGTCCAGTTGTCGAGGTGATCATTCTAGTGGCTAAATCTTGGACTTGAGTATCTTCCTAGCTTGTTGGTGAGTCGTCATAGTTCGAGGATAGTTTTTTCCTATGTTGTAGTTCCTTTCATGTATTTCCCTTTTTGGACATGTTGTATGGGCTAGGCCCTATTTCATTCACTATTGTAATAGATGGCTAAAATGAGACAAGTGTCTAGACTTCCACTTTCGTTTATAAAAACCTTTTAGACTTGAATTGTGTTTTTACTCTTATTGTTCTATTGCTTATGTTATGAGGACTAAGTGGCTTATATGGAGTCCTTTGGGGTTCTATACGTCATGTTACGTCTAGAGGGTACCCCTGCGTCGTGACAATTCTTTATGTTCTTTAATGGATGTCTATTTGAATTTTCTATAATTTGTCCCATCATTATAGACCCAGATGTCCCAAATGATCTAAGTATTGAAATTCGTAAACTTTAATTACTATAGAATGCGCCTCAATTGCACTAATTCTTGTCCAATGCAAGCCAAAAGATAAAGAATAGAACTTTTCTATAACACATGTGTACCCAGAGACATTCTTGTGATACGACGTCCACAACCAAAGATCACGACCTTTTCCACGCCTAGCATGATGGGCTTACACCTCATTTACTTTAGAGATTGGATCTATATTTTTAGCATTTATCAAAAGTTATCATTCTTCATGAATAGAACACAATCATATAAGCATATATATCAAATTATAATAACTTAGTACCTCATTCCACATTCATCTACATTATTCAATCACTTGTCTTCTTTGAGACATATTATGCACTGCTACCACATTACTTTAGGGAATGGAGCGATTTCAATGGAATATGTTTCATGACTAATTTTCATCAACAGCACATTGGTTGCTTTAATAATCAATATATCATCAATATAGTGCATCAATACTTAAATCCAATTTCTTACCCATATAAAGGCATCTTAGGCCATAAATTGATAGGACTTAAGTCCAACATGTTTTATCACGGTGCATCAAGACTCGAACTTGATGTCTAACCCTTTTAGTGTGGTAAACTTGAATTCATCGTCTTACCCTCGAGACACACCCTCGAGCCTTTAATAACAATATACCACATCAATATTGAATAAACAAATATTGTTTACAATGAGTATTGGAGATGTTGGCCCACAAAAGTGTACAATAATGACAGTTGAAGATGAATCTGGCATGCTACAGTATGTTCTAGCATGATAAAGAGAGGAAAATTTGCAAACTTTCAATTGAATTTTCTTTGTCCTTTTATTAATTAGCCAGTAGGGCTTAGCTCAAGCCTCAAACTAAATCTCCATAGTTTTTTTTTTTTAGTATTTAGCAATTTAATCGATCAACAAGATTCATCTTTACCTCAAATTCAAATTGAGTATTCAAAGTTGATACTCTATTTTTTTTTCCACAAACAACTAATCTTTTTTTTTTCTTAAAAATAATTTAGATTGTAAATCTCTTATAAATTATAAAGATGTTATGAAATAGTAAAACTCAAATTGATAGAAATAATTACCATGACATCACCTCACATCATGATCATTCAAGATATGCAACACTGTGTTGCTCCAAGTAATCAACAAGAGGCAGCACAACAACTTGCGGCCGAAAAATTACGAGGAGGCCAATCCATAGAAGGCAAGAAATAATTGCCATTGATTTTAAGAATAAGCAATTCGTGCTGATAACGTGTTATGAAACTACATATCAAACTATATAAAACAAGAAGAAGAATAGAATAGGGAGAAGAGAAAAGACTTCTTATTCCTCTTGAAGTATATTCAGGATTCACATATTTGATTTACAATGAAGGAAAACTCATTTATTTATAGGGGATACCTAACTTGGTCCCCAAGTAGGATTCCTAACCATTTCCTAAAAGAACTCCACATAATAAACATTCATAATAATACAAATATGTTTATAACAATTTTTTTATATATAAATACTTGTATTAATGTGAAGTACATTACATAGATTTTGTTGGGTTTTAAAAGGTGTGAATGGAAAATGAAGAGTTGTGACTTTTATGAAGAGTTGCAACTTTTATGAAAAGTTGTGACTTTTATAAAAAGTTGTGACTTTTATAAAAAATTGTGACTTTTATGAAAGGTTGTGACCTTTCCGAAAGATTGTGATTTTTGCAAAGGGTTATGACATTTTCGGTAAGGCACAGTAAGAACCTTTTCACACTACCCTTTGTTATCTATAAATTGAGGGATTTCCTCTCATTTTAAGAGAACCAATTTTCTAGACTACTTCTACTACTAGTAAATCTAGTATTCTAAGTGTACTTTACTGCCGTTGAGTGGTTCGTTGACACTGTGGTTTTAGATACCGATACATCGGTGAGTAAGATCGTTTTATCCTGGGAGGATATATTCAATTAATCTCAGGTACTTGAGGGGAATCATTTCCTTAAGGGGACACTGTGCATTCACTGGGATCGATTTTCTTCTTTAAGAAAAATATTTTGTATATTGTTTCTAATCTGTTTCTTCTATTTTCTCTACTGATTTTAATTTTCTAGTTATGAAAATGTTTTTTAAACTTTGTTGTTTCTTATCAAGTTCTTCAAAGTTTTTGTTCTAAGTATCTTAGGAATACAAGATGCACAACAATCTTAAGGAGATTACTATAATGTTGGTATTTCTTGTATTCTACAAATTGAGGGAAACAAATCATGGAAGCAGAAGATTAATGCACTACTTATCCAAAATTCGATAAACTATTTAGAAGGGTCGAAGTGAGAATGTACCAGAAAAATTGGTGGTATTCCAGTTAAAGATTACACCAGGTAACCTTCTTATTATTTATCTAAGGAGGAAAATAGTTTCTAAAAGTTAACTCTTTTGGCATTTATCATGTGTGTCTCTGGAAAAAGATCTACAAACCATATGTTTTTTAATAAATTTTTCTTGGCAAATTGTGTTGCCTTTAAAATTCTTTAGTTTGCAGAATGAGATATGCATATTTTAGTTTGATAAAATAATATGTCAAAATGTTGTAGTTGGAAGGCTATTTGAAAAGAAAAACATATCTATGTGATAATCTAAGAATATTTTATTCTGTTTGGAGACTAAAAAACTTTTGGAGTTTTTACTCTGTGTGAAATTTGACTGTGTCTGAGTTTTGTAGACTAAAACCTTTGTAGTTTTCTACTCTAGATAAATTAGACTATGTAATTGGTTTGAAGAATATGAAAACTTCACCTAATAAGTTAGTGTTGTACTTATGGTTTTCTATAAACTTCACTGTTAAATAGAAACAAATTGTACAAAAAAATTTGTCTTTATTGTTAGTATTCTAAATACTGAGTGGTATGTCTAAATGTGATAGGAAAAAAAAGACAAGTGACTTAAATTTTGTGATTTTGTGCCTCTATGGAATGAACTTTGACTTTGTGTAAAGATTCTCAAAGGGAATTGAAGCACTATAATTCCTTTGTAGAATTATTCTTTCAAAAGAGGTTTCATATTGCCAATGACATTTTGATAGTACGAGAAAAAATATGTGGAAAAACTATTTTTAAATACTTGAAAAATATTTTTGAGATCATATTTAAAATGTGGGGGTTCTTTGCTTATTAAAGATAAAATTTGTCACGCCCCGAGGCTACCCCCTTGGCGTAAACACGGGACCTAGGATCACGAATGACCCCACGCTAACCCTAAGCTAACATATCATAAGCATACTAAAACAACTAAATAAAGAGATACTATGCGGAAGCTTAAAATAGTAGATACTTAAAGTGGGGAATACCCAAAACTAATTTGAATATATATAATGTACTATGAGTTAAGTGATAATCACTCAAAAATTAAAGTTGAATCTAATACTATGTCTGGAAAAGCCTCTAACTGACTAGAGTTATTGGGACATACCCCCAGCTAACCCTAAAAAATTGAAAACTGAAATGAAAGACTGAATTTGAAAATCATGTCTATTGTCCTCGAAGTATGAGGACTCACCACTGAAGTTGTTGAATACGGATCGAGAACCGATCTATGCGTGATCTGAACGCTGAGTACCTAAACCTACATCATGAAAAGATGTAGCGCAGAGTATGCGTCAGTACTTGAAAGGTACTGAGCATGCATGATAGGATAAAAACTGAACAAAGCATAACTTATCAATAATATAATCTGAACATGATGGAAATACTGATATATACCGAAAAGAACTGAACTGAATGCAATGACCAAGTACATAACATGCTGAGACTGAATACTGAAGTATATCTGGAAACCTGGTCAAATGCACTAGAGTCTGACTGTGGGAGCTACTAGTAACCGACATAACCATCACGTGAGCTAATCGTGGTATCTGATGTATACACCTCATCGAAGGGCCCGATATACCTTGTTAGGGGTATAAAAGCATTACTTGTGTGATCACTAAAACTAATGCTCACAGAGGGGACTTATAAACCTACGGGGGCACGTAGTTCTGGGACTATGAGGGTACGCTAATACTCTAGTTCACTCCGTGCTAAGCCTACTCCCAACTGAATATGTATATAATACATTATGGCTGAAATATTGAAATACTGAATAACTCAAAATACTTACATGCAAATCTGAGAATGTAACAATTATATACTGATAATGTGGCATTCGAAAACTGAAGCATGCATATCTGTTTAACTGACCTAGCATGTGTAATTCATGAACTAAGAGAATCTACACAACTAGGGTTCTAAGTTTCATGCAAAGAACTAAGCAATGATTCCACGAAAATATGATAATTGATTAAGAATACACTAACAACTAAATCACAACCAATATCTAAGGTTGTAGAAACCCTAGATATAGGAATCAAGAATCTGATTGAATTCTAGGGACCTAGTGGATGAAAGGAATCCACCAGTGAAATCCCACATACCTGGTGACGAAATCTACAGAGAAATCCTTCAATTTTAGGGCTGGCACTAAAGAAAATCTATTGTGTTCTTGGAAGGGTTTGATGAATTTTTAGTGAATGAATCGCTTATGGAAAGATCTGACTAAGTTGCTAGGCTTAAACTGACCAAAACTACGTAGTTTAGGGATCAAACGACGTAGTTTAACTGCTCAATGCATAGGGGAAAGGACTAAAACTACCTTGACTTAATTATGACAAAGGCCACCCACGGAGGGACCTACGGTTTGTGGGTTGACCTACCAACCGTAGGTAGGGGTCGTCGGTCAAGTCTGCCCAACATGGCTTCACTAAAATGAGCATAATGTTTTACTCAGAGATGAGATTTTAGCAAACTCAGTGGCGTTGGAAAGAGGATTCAATTATCTTTCATTTTATAGGTCATGAGCCACCTAATTCCTTTTATGCTAAGAGTTATGACCGTTTTAAATTTACCCATCAGCAATTTCCCTCTAACTGGCTATTGACCCTCACCTACAGTCAGACCTACTACGGTCCGTAGGTCAAACCACGAACCATACTGGTCGACCGTGGGTGGGGTCAGAGACTATAAAAATTTGGGCCTTAACGATGAAACCCCTCCTACGGTCTGTGGTCCCACCTAAGGTATAGCACTAGATTTTTTGAAAACTAGGATTTTCTTCATTTTGAGATCCAAGGTGTTACAAAATTAGACTTAGTGTATAATTTGTATTTGGAGCACAATATATGAAATTTGATGATACTTTTGTATTATGTTAGACCCACAAAATTGTTGGAATATATTTGATATTGTGGTCGTTGCGTTTCTATTATACTAGTATATGGTATGACTTGTATGAAGCTACCAAATTATATGTATACTTGTTCAAAATGATTGTGTTCTTTTATGAAAAAATGTACTTAAAATGTTGTGATTTTTCATGAAAAGATATGCTATTAAATATAATTATTTGCATAGACATGAATATTGGTGAATAGTCATTTGTCATGTTTTGTGAAAGAAGCATTTGGATTATATTGTCTTTATTGGACCCGATGAAACTTTGTTCATGGATAGTTTCATAACAATCAAATTGAAAGTTATGAAAAGACCCTTATGAAAAGGACATTTGACAAGGTTATGACTCTAAACAATTATTGTATCACACAAAATTGTAAGAAATAGGAACAAATATTTGTGAGAAAAAGCTACCTCACAGAGAGCTTTTCAAACTCAATATTTTTATTTGTTCTTACTTGCTTGAGTCAAACTGTTTGTGACATGAACACTTGGGACATGTCAATTACAAAATCGTGTAAGGAAAACTGATCAACTTATAAATTTTGTCTAACTTTGAGTCCAATAAAAATGAGTGCAATAAAAATGTCAAGTTTGTGTGGATTCTAAGTATGCTGAGCATTCTTATAAATCTGTTGAAAGGAATTCTAATTCCTTAAAGTTGATTTACACTGACATTTGTGATATTAAGTCAACACCATCTCGTGGTGGGAAAAAGTATCTCATAACTTTCATTGGCAATTGCATTAGAAACGACTATGTTTATTTGCTAAATGGTAAGGATGAAGCAATAGAAACGTCTAGACAATATAATAGTGAAGTTGAAAATCAGTTGGGAAAAAGATAAGAAGTGATAGGGATGGAGAGTATAAATCTCCTTTTGCATAAATATGTTTGAAAAGTGGAATTATCCATCAAACTGCTGCCCTATTCACCTCAATCTAATGGAAAACCGAACGTTGAAAGAAATGATGGATGCATTACTTGTAAGTTAAGGTTTACCACAAAACTTGTGTGGAGAAACTATCCGGTAACAACAAAAAGTTGTCTTTTCAGAAAGAAAGCAATTTTGCTTGTTCAGGACACAATCTATTCCATATGAGAAATGGAAAGGAAGAAAATCCAACTTGAAATATTTCAAAGTGTGGGGGTGTCTAAACAAAGTGCAAGTTCCTATTCCTAAAAGGATTAAAATAGGACCTAAGAACTATGGAATGCAAAATTAGACTTGAGTAGTCTAGTAAAAGGTCTAAAAGACCTTGGAAAGTACAAAAGGATAATGTACTTAATAAAGAGATTCAAACGCGTAGTAAATGTCAAAGGACATCTACTACCTTCAGATATGATTTTGTAACATTTCCTATGTATTATGTGGACTCATTTTTTTGGAAAGATGGTGTCAATAGTAAGATTTGTTCAATCTTGAGTAATCCTATTGGAAGTTGGTTGATCTTCCTCCAGGAAATAAACCTTTGGGTTCAAAGTGAATCTTTAGAACGAAAATGAAAATTGATGGAACTGTTGACAAATACAAAGCAATACTTTTTGTCAAAGACTTTAGACAAAAACAAGGTCTTGATCTTGTTGACACATACTCGTCCGTAACTAGAATTACATTCATTCGGATGTTAATATTATTAGTTGCAGTATATGACCTCCAAATTCATCAAATGAATGTGAAAACAAATGGAGAATTGGAGGAAGAAATTTACAAGGAACAACCTGAGGGTTTTGTGGTTCTTGTTAAAGAAAAGAAAGTGTGAGAACTTGTTAAGTCACTTTATGGACGAAAATAGGCACCCAAACAATGACATAAGAAATTTGACCAAACCATGCTGGCAAATAAATTTAAGAATGATGGAAGTGATAAATGTGTTTACATTAAAATCACAAGATCATTATTTGTTTGTGTATTGATGACAAGTTGATCATCAATAAAGACACATATGCCATAAATGCTACTAAATGTATGCTAGAAAGCAAGTTTGATATGAAAGATCTTGGAGTTGTTGATGCAATCTTAGGTATAAGAATCCTTAGAACTCCATAATGTTTAGCATTGTCATGGTCTCATTGCATTGAAAAGGTACTTGACTAGTTCAAATATTTGGATTTCAATATTTTCAAGACTCCAATAAATGTGAGCTTTGAATTTCAAAAGAGTGAAGCCAAAAGTGACTCACAATTAGATTGTGATAGAGTATTGGAAAGTATGATGTATATCACGAAGTGTACGCGATCAGATATAGCATGTGTTATTAATGAACTGAGTCAATTCACGAGTGATCCCAATCGAACTCATTGGATGACAATGAAAAGAGTTTTGGGGTATTTAAAACATACTCAAAACTATGTCTTGCATTATAACAATATCCAGCAGTATTGAAAGGATATAGTGATGCAAATTGGATCATCAGGATCAAATGAAGTAAAATCCACGAGTGGATATGTATTCCAAAAAGACATGTATCGCTAGTTCTACAATGATCTCTGAGCTAGGTGCTCTAGATAAGGCCGGTGAATAAGTTGAAAGACTCCGAAATTTCTTGATAGATATTCTTTTTTGGCCCAAACCTTTAACATCGGTATGCATACACTTTGATAGTCAAGATGCAATAGGTAGGGCATGTAGCATGATGTATAACGAAAAGTCTCATCATATAAGACACAGACATAATACCGTTACAAAAATATTCTCTAGTGGAATTATCACAATTGACTATAAAAAGTCAAAGAATAATGTGTCAGATCCACTTACAAAAAGGACTAACTAGAGAGAAAGTTGAAAGATCATCTAAAGGAATGGGTTTACGACTTAGGATAAGTCATCATGACAGCAACTCTACCTAGCAGACTGGAGATCCCAAGAGCTAGGTTCAAGGAGAAAAACAAAGTTGTGACTGAAGGTTTGACATTGTCAACTAACTCAATCCATTCTCATGATGAGGACAATGTTCAAGGACACAACATTAAGGCTTATTAATGAGTTAATAAAGCTTAAAGTTTTTAATGATTTGCTAAGTTTGGCAAATTTGACCAAATAGTGTATCTACGCGATAACACGGTTAGAAATCACCTATGTGAGTGTGAAGTGTAAGCTGCTTCAAAGAGGATGATTGTCAAAAGCCCATCTCTCTATACACTCATGAAATGAAGAGGTGTTCATGGTTGAAACGAACACAACCGTAAGAACCATAAATGGTAAAGGGTTGATTGTGTGACATATGATTGTCTGGGTATACACCAAAGCTTGACGGTTCAAAGATATCAAATCTACCGATTGTCCGAGTATATCTGACATATGTTCACTACGGAAAGTTCAAAGGGAAACCTGCTTATCCAGATGCAATTAATTCTTGCTTGTAAAGTACACACACTTGTCTGTTTCTTTGTCTTGGTGTCATTCCCCATTCATGCGAGGGATTGTTGGGTTTTAAAAGGTGTGAATGAAAAATGAAGAGTTGCGACTTTTATGAAGAGTTGTGACTTTTATGAAAAGTTGTGACTTTTATCTAAAGGTTGTGACCTTTTGGAAAGATTGTGACTTTTCCAAAGGGTTGTGACCTTTCTGGTAAGGCACAATAAGAACCATTTTCACACTACCCTTTGTTATCTATAAATTGAGGAATTTCCTCTCATTTTAAGAGAAGCAGTTTTCTGGACTTCTTCTACTACTAAATCTAGTATTCTAAGTGTACTTTACTGCCATTGAGTGGTTCGCTGACACCGTGGTTTTAGGTACCAATACATTGGTGAGTAAGATCGTTCTATCCTGGGAGGATATATTTCATTAACCTCGGGTACTTGAGGGGAATAATTTCCTTAAGGACACTGTGCATTCAGTAGGCTCAATTTTCTTCTTTAAGAAAAATATTTTGTATATTGTTTCTAATCTGTTTCTGATTCTATTTTCTCTAATGGTTTTAATTTTCTAGTTTTGAAAATGCTCTTTAAACTTTGTTGTTTCTTATCAAGTTCTTCAAAGTTTTTGTTCTAAGTATCTTAGGAATACAAGATGAACAACAGATTTTATTACCACTAGCTCTCCATTATGTAAATATATGTAACTCCCATTAATTATATTCAATATGGTTTTTACTCTCACCTGTCATCCTCATCCATGATCTCAAATGGATTAGTGTCATATTCATGACAA
This sequence comes from Solanum acaule, assembly GCA_036250505.1. Lineage (NCBI taxonomy): Eukaryota > Viridiplantae > Streptophyta > Magnoliopsida > Solanales > Solanaceae > Solanum > Solanum acaule. Next base: position 25,217 of record JAJOOR010005862.1, read on the forward strand.
CTCTTTGTGTTCCTCAATCATATCCTATAAATAGTGACATTTGACACAATATTATACATACTTAAATAGTTGGAAAAAAATGAGAAAATCTCTATGCTCTCTTTTCTTGTCTCTCTTTATTTGTTTTGTTTAATATTTATGTTTTTATATTGTTGTTATTGTACAACTCTCTATTCCTATTGTTTTGTTGTTATTATTATTGAGAATTTACAAATTTGTTGATTTGTATACATTAGCCTAGCATGTGGTATTTTAGTATCCTCATTTGAATATTGTATTGGTACAACAATTATTTATTTTTACTTTATGAACTTTTAGTCAATTTTATAATTAAGGATGTATTCTTTTTATTAGGAAGATATATGTACTTTCTATAGTAAATATGATGGATTTTTTTCGTAAATATCAATAAATTTGAAGGGGATAAAATATATCATTTACTATACAAAATTTATATGAAATATTTTGGGATAAACGTGCAACACACGTTCCCAGAACTAATAGGGGTAAAAGCGTAAAGGGCACCACACCTTACAATAAATGTTAACGGGGATGTTAACTTTTATTGATAAGACGTGACGATCACCACGCCTTGTAATACGGATTGGGACCCATGCCTTGTAAGGCGAGCTCTACCGCCTTACAAGATATTACATTCAATTGGTTGTTCCATTAGCATTTGAGGCCTTGATTGTTGCATTAATTGGCTGCAATCAGGCAATCACATCAGGGAGGCAAGGGAATGCATTCACATAATTTTTCAACTTATAAGGCATGAATGCTTCACGCCTTGCATCAATTCATTTTGATGTAACCCGTGTAGTCATTTACGTTTTATTATTTTTTTAGTTCAAGTATCTATATATAGTTGCATGTTTTTCGAACGTTTATATGAGAATAAAAAAGGCATAATGCATAAATGTGTTTTTTAACTTGGCTTTAGCAGGCATATATGTCCTCCAACTTTGAATGTGCACAAATAGACATTTAAACTTATATAAAATTAAATAAGTAGACGTCCTATGTGACGTATTACATGTAGGATGTGAATTACCACATAAGATGTCATGTAAGATTCATGTGTCTACTTGTTCAATTTTGTACAGGTTTGAATGATACTTGTGCACAGTCAAAGTTGGAGGACATATATGTTAGTTGAAGTCAACTTAAAAGACATATTTATTTATTATGCAAATAAAAAAAACTTCTCAAGTTCACATCAATTATTAAAAAAAATTGTAATCTCCTCATGTTTTATTTTAAGATGAATGATATTAAGGTATGAATAAATTTAGAGTCTCATAAATTTATATATGAGGGTGGGGCGGGGGGGGGGGGGTGAAATTTTGCATTGAGATACAATTGGCTTTATATAGTTGTGCAATTTTTTCCATTATCTATCAAATTAGTTTACAATTGCACCTAATATTCCAATAATTCATCGTGTCATTAGCTAGTAGATCCCAAATTTGTAAATTTAAATGATAGAGATCATCATGTCCATGTACTTTTGCTTTAGGTCAAACACATATGTAGTTCTTTAATTTATTTCTAAATTTTATTTTGGCCCTCCAACTTAATTTTGTTCCATTTTAACCTTTCAACTCTAATTTTCATGTTTCATCTAGGCACTTCTCTCCAAGGAATCAATAAAGTGGGATGTGTGTACTTCACACGCCATGATATGACACAAAAGTCAATTAAAAACAGGTCAAATTCATCGCTGACCCCCTAAAGTTTGCACTAAGTTTTACTTTGATACATCAACTGGACGATGTTCATTTTAGACACCTCATGTGGGGTCCCGTTGTGTCATTTTGACACTTTTTGCTGACATATCAAAGTGAGTGTAATACACCCAACAATAGAGCGTGAAAGGCTCAATTTAACTATTTTTTATTTTATTTTCTCTTCTTCTTCTCCATTTTTCAAGTCACCACCTCCCACCATTTTTTGAAGCTTAAACTCCTTCAATGGAGGTCGAATTTTTTTATTCAAATACATTTTCAAGTCATTTTTCTTCTTCTTCATTGTATTACTTTTCTAAATCTACAATCACCTCCCTCCACCTTTTTGCCGAAAAAATGGATACCAACACTAATATTTCATATTTATTCTCTCTTTCTTTCTTCCTCTCCCTCTTTTCTTCCCTCAAAACAATAATAAAAAGAAAGAAAAAAAATAGATATGAAAAATAGTAAGGAAAAGAATTAATTTTAAAAAAAAGTACAAACGAGATTTTGAGTGTAATGAAAATAGATGATTTTTGATGGAAAAGGAGGGTAAGATACCATCACCGCTCTCCACCTTTCTTTGTCGGAAAAATAGATACCAACACTCATATTTTATATTTTTTCTTTCTCTCCCTCCTACCTCCTCCTCTTTATTTTTCTCTCAAAACAACACCAAAATAAAAAGGAAAAAAAAAAGATCCAAAATGATTAAAAAAAGTAGATTAAAAGAAATAAAAAGAATTGTTGGATGTAATAGAGAAGACGACTACCATTGGGGTGGGGGAGGGGGTTCAATTGATTTTTTTAGTATAGTATTTTTATTTTATTTACTAAATAGATTTTAAAATAATTTTTAACTCAAAAGATACATGTAATCATTTAATTGGTTGTTTGTCACATCATCAACAAGTATATTACACTCTCTTTCAATTTTTTGCTTATTGTCAAAAAAGTGTCAAATAACACAGCGGGATCCTACATGAGGTGTCTAAAATGAACATTATCCAGTTGAGATGTCTAAGTGAAACTTGATGCCAACTTTAGGAGGTCACTGATGGGTTTGGCCTTAAAAACACATACACAATCCTTCTAACTTACCCTCATTTTTCATTTTGACATTCTATCTTAGTCTTGTTCCATTTTAACCATTCAAATCTATTTTATGGTAACGGAAAATACTAATTTTATGGTTTTTTATTATTATTATTATTATTATTATTATTATTATTATTATTATTATTATTTATGTTCTTCATTTTCACTTTTTCATTTTAAAAGTCGATGTTTGTTCGTTATTTTTTGTAATTAACGGATAAACATCATTTTTTTAAAAATAATAATATATTTTTAGAATTTCTCTACATGTTTGCTTGAAAAAATAACCGATGAAAGGGTGTCGATTTTCTTTCTTAAACAATCAAATAAATTACATAACACCGCATATTTTTTTTTTATATCTAGGCTATCTAGATTTAACTCGAATACTAGCTTCCTAATTTTTTATTTAACTCAGTAAGAGTAAAAAAAAGAATTTTGTTCATTGCTAACAACACTACTAAAAAACGCAAAAAACTCGATAGACTTTGTTGGATTATCATTGATTTTTTTAAGAAAGAAAATCAACACCACTTTTGTCGATTATTTTTCACACAAAAATACAAAGAAACTCTCAACACCACTTAAATTATCCTTTTTAACAAAAATAAATTTATCCCTGGAGTATTTAAAATTTAATATCTTCCATCCTTTTGTTAAAATTTATCAAAAAAAATAATGGAATCCATACAAAAACATGTTTAGTTCATACTACTCTCTGCAAAACTCCCTAAATCACCCCAAATTAATAAATGTCCTTCAACTATTTGAATTGATACAAAATTATCTTACATCCACCTTTCGGCCCCTAAATACCCTTGACATCATCAACCTTTTGACTCAAAAATACCCTTATTTCTAACGGCACACACTCATAAGGTGGATGAAGGGCAATATTGTACTAAATCTCATAGTTTAAGGGTATTTTAGGTCCTTCTCCATTAAATAATTTGAAATTACTTAATATATGGGGTCATATGATTTACCTGATTTTGAGTTTCACAGTAAAAAATAAAAAAAGAAGTTAGTCCTCTACTATCTACACTCGCGGGGGGGGGGGGGGGGGGGGGGGGGGGGGGGGGGGGGGGGGGGG
>JAJOOR010005863.1:0-39730 GCA_036250505.1 Solanum acaule
GAAAAAAATACAAAAAATTCCACTGATTCTTGAAGTGAATCTATCGTAAAAATACTATAAATCATGATAATTGACAACATAAAATATTTCAAAAATGTTGTATGTGGGTAGTCTTATTATGCCTTAAATAACGTCAAAGAAAGTACAGGTTTGTGATAAAAAAAACTTATTCTTTTATCCACGCAAACAATTGCTTCAAAAATTCGATTATTAGCCCCAAAACATTATAGCACGGGCCACATTATCTAGTAACTCTAGAAACATCTTTATCAGCTTAAAACTCATGTACTATTTCTATTGCCTTGGTTTCCGACTTACAATATCTCTTATTTGGTTCTTTGCTCCATCAATTTGCAGGGTTGAGAAGTCCTCGTGAGAGTTGATTGAAGTGGGGTTTCCTGCATTTTGATGGCTCTTTAATTGCATTAGAATTATCAAAATCAGGTTCTTGAATTGCGACTTTTGTCCTAATTCTTTTGTAATTCCCGTTTCTGAAATGAATTAATTGCAACTATTTGAGTGTAAAATTACCAAACTTTAGAGATATGAATTTTAACATCAATGGTGTTATAGATTATCATTTCGTTGAGGTAAGCAAATTCATAAATTGATAGTTTACATGTTTGATTGTTTAATAAACTACCAATAGCACAGAGAGTTTATTTAACCATGATCCAATTAGACGTTGCTGAAATTGCTTATTGCGAGTATTAGGTTTCATATTTATTTCTTGATTCTTGATGTTTTGTATCAGGTGGAACCTTGAGCCATTTAATCCTGTAGACTCACCTTTTCATTCAGTAAGTATATTTGGATGCTAGGATGGTGCTTACAGTTTGGCATGCTAGAAAGAAGATAAAATATGAAGATTGATATTAGCACATGAGAGCACTGTTTTAGAGGAGTTCGTCAAATGGGTACATGCTTGAGTCTACTATCTTGGAATTTGTCGTTATTTAAGAACATTTGGATCACTTTAGAATCTTGGAAGTTCAATTGAGACTTAAGAGAAACAACAACTTTCTGGAAAAAAAAATCAGTGCTGGTTTGGATCGGCTTCTTTAAGTGTTGTTATGATAAAATAACTTTTAAACACTTTTGTAATATTTGGATAAAAGTAAAAAAAAAAAAAGAGCTTTTTAAGCACTCTCATGATTCTCTTCTTCTTTCATTTTATTACTTCTTAAGTTATACAAGAAACAGACAAATATAGTCTTTTCTCGACTGAATTTACTATCGCCATAGACCAACTGATTCCAAATCTTGATTCTTTTTCATTTCTGTTGTTACACAAGACACCCTTTATATATTATTTGTTTTATTCTATTTAGTACTTTCAGTATTTCAAATTTGATTCCAAATCTTGATTCTTTTTCATTTCTGTTGTTACACAAGACACCCTTTATATATTATTTGTTTTATTCTATTTAGTACTTTCAGTATTTCAAATTTGGGATGTGGAAAATTTTAGTTTGGATCAAACGGAAGAAGCCAATCAAGTATTTAATTCATTGGATCAAACGGAAGAAGCCAATCAAGTATTTAATTCATTGGAGCAAAAATTCTATTTTTCCTCACCAGTCACCCGTCAAGAAGCAGCTGCTGCTAAGCAGATCATTGAGAATCATTACCAACACTATCTTCAAGGCTTGCAAGATTGCAAAGAAAGGTTTTTTCCTATGTAATATTGTGTAAATTCATTATGAAATGACTAGATTTATGTAGGAAATACCAATTAATCAGGAATATATTTTTAGTCATGTTTATATCATTTACTTTCTAGGAGTCTTTTGGCCTTATCAAAGACTCACGGGTAGGAAATATAGAGAACTTGGAATTCCTTTTCATTGTCATTACTGTTCTTTCTTCTGTCTGTTGTGTAATGTTCTCTATTTTGCATTATTTGATTTTTGTAATGACTGCTCTCATATTTGTATTCCCCTTTTTCAAACTGTTCAAAAATGTGTTTTAGTCGAGGGTCTATAAGAAACAACGTTTGTCTCTATGAGGCAAAAGTAAGGTTTGCGTAGACTCGACCCTCCCGAGACCCAACTTATTGGATACATTGGGTATGTTGTTGTTGTAGTACTTCTCATTTTTATTATTTTTATTTTGTAATTCTTGACTTGGTCAGTGAAGATTCATATAGTCTATCTTAACTTGTTTGAAACTAAGATGTAGTTATTCTATTTATGCAATATGTATAATTTGTATTTTGATTTTTAAGTTGTTTTATGTTATGTTTGTGTGTTTCAGGCGAAGAGCATTGCGGAGGAAGTCGCAAAAAGCATAGTTACCCGATGATGATCAAGAGAGAAGATGCTGAGGAATTTGGAGAAGGGGGATACTAAGCTTATGAATTGCAGAGACATAAAATTGGAATGGATGACTTTGAATTGTTGACATTCATTGGTGAAGGCGCATTCTGGGAGGTACATTATCTTTTTTAACTCTATTCATTGGATTGGTTTCTAATTCATGTTTTCATGATGTAAATTTCTTTAAAAAGATCAGGATGATAATTGTATTTCTCTATTTGCATATTGGAATGATTTGGGCTCGAATAGAGTAGAATAGATATAGAGGACTCATATAGCTTATCTTAATTAGTTGATAATTAGAGCACAGTTCATTGTTTGATTGATTTTAATAATTTAGCGCTGATCAGATACTTGGATCAACAAATTAGATGCCCCTTTTCAATCAGAGTAACTTAAAATATGTCTTCGTTTTTCTATCAAGTGATTTAAGGGCTAAAGTTTGTGCATTTGCAAGTTATTGTACTTCAAAAGTTAAAAGGTGCAAATTAGTCTTCCTATTAGGGTAGAAAACTCTTGCATTCGGTCACCCATTTTATCAGATGTAGCAGGTGACTTTTACCATTTTTCATTATTCATGAATTCATGTTGTTGTATTCTGTTTGCCTCCTTAAATACAAAGAATATATGAAGTAATTCAAGGTACGAAAAATCTAAGAATTGTAAGTAGGTGATTTGCACTAAGAGCTCACATGTGTGTGCCGTAACGCATATTATGATTTATCATTGGCTGAAAATACACTTTAATTATTAGGAGAAGTTCATTTTAAAGAAGCATTTGCACAAAGTATACTTGATTCAGTGTTAATCATTGAACAAAATTTTTTAACACAAAACAAGAATTTCTAAATTACATTCACAAGTGTTCTCCCTGTTTCTTTCTTTGTTGTGGGAACAAATGCAAGATTTGAGCTAGCAGACCATCAATAAAGAAAGCAATAAATGTAGTTATAACTGATGGAATAGTTTAATTAAATTTTTTATCATCCTACTCTATAAATAGAGCTGACTGAGTATTCATACAACACACATCTTTAATCTTTAAAAACAAATTGCGTCATTAACTAACAAGTAGTTATAACTTTCTCAATGACTGATCAAAACCAAGTCCAAATTACCATTCCTAAATATCGTAATGCCCACAAGCAAGCCCCTGAGCAGGATTTTGACTATCCTCAAAGAACACAGTGGGTTCGAGCCGTTGTTCTAGGAGCCAATGATGGATTAGTTTCAATTGCATCCTTGGTGATGGATGTTAGAGCTATCCAAAAAGACATAAAGGCCATGACACTTACTTGGCTTTGTTTGTCTATTAGTACTATTTAAGTTATAATTCTCTCTCTTCTTGCTCAAATTTCTCTTAATGTACTTGATTAGTTCAGTCATAGTCTTAATTCCCGTATAGGGTCTCTGATTCTAGAATATTATTGCCGATCAGGGTCTTCAGATTGGAGAAAAGATGAAGGTATGATATATATATTCGTCTTGCCGTAATCTCTAATTACCAAAGATGTCGTGCATATACTGGGAGGAGGCTGACCAACAATGTTGGACATATGCTCTAATTATCTCTAATTAGCGAAGATGTTGTGACAAGCATATGTCCAACTATCTTTTCTATTGCCTGCAGATTTATCCTTCATAAAATAACACACAATATGTGCTCTTTCCTCTGTATTTATTTCACTGTTTCTGTTATAATTTTGTTTGTTTTTTTTAATTTGGTGATTATTTGTTTCTATAATGTTATACATGAGTTGATTTATGTGAAACAAGATGGTTTGGCACCTGAAAAAGTTGGGGAAGTTTTGTTCTTGAAATTTTTTTTGGTTTTAGTTCAATCGTTTTTTTTAATCGATAACTATTTGTTCTTGCAACGGAATTAAGGTTGTTGGCTTGCTGCTTATGGAACTCAACTCATGTATAATATTATAGAACTCGAGGATGGGGAACAACTAGATACATTTCATACAAGCAAGTCAAGATACCTGACTCTATACTGATTTGTTGTGATCAGTCTCAACCTCTTACTTGTTCTCCTATGCTTTGGAGGTTAATTTCTTTAGTTTTTATTTCTCAATGGTTAGTCTCCAGCGGTTTCCACTCCAAGTCCACCAATCCAACGTAAACCCGCCATCGTATTACATAGAGCTTGTGTGCTCTTACCAAACTACCCTGTTCTTTTGTCCACAACCATTAGCACACACTCCTAATAACTACGACATCACAGTAAAATCCCTTTGTTACCGTAATGGAACAGACCCCGCGGAATATAGTTGGACTCGTTATTTTTTTCAACTTATTTAATGACAATTAAGATTCTACATTAACACTTGACTAATAGTATATGAGCTTCCTCTGTTCTTTTTCCATCATAAAGTTTTATTTTTCCATGTTGCTTCTGAATTTTTTATTTGCATTTTCCAATAAAAAATGTTAGACGCATAGAAGAAAAACAAGTTTATTCCTAATGGTAAAAGTGACAATTTGTCATGGGTAGAAAGGAAAGCAGTGGCACAGCTTCATGATCAGTTGCAAAAGAAGTTGTCTACATAAATATGTAGAGAAATCTGAAATTATCTTTCTGATAGTTGTGTCTCTGATGTAACCCATCACTTAAGAGATCTGCGGTGGTGATCTTTCCACGTGATTTGTTGACCTATTGTATATCAAAATGTTGTCTGAAACTTTGTGAACTCCTTATTTGCTTTTTATCTTGTTCCTTGTTCATCTTCTTCATTCCACTAGCTTCTGTAAAAATGTCATAACCGTGAATGTTTCGATCTTGATTCGAAACATAAACCTGACGCAATAATTCATTGAGACCTGAAGCCTGATTCTGTTAAGTCTTTCTGGCTGTTTCACAGTCTCGTGCTTTGTTTGTTTATTGGTGGCTGAAGGCCTGTTAAATGTCTGGAAAGCTTTTAATTTCTGAGTGAAATGGCAAACATATTATGGGATGAATCTGGATACGTGAAAGTTGTAGTTTTTGGACCTAGTAAGTTGATCAAATCTACCCAAACTGTCAAGGAAGACTGACCATTGAAGTGTCAAAAGGATTCATGTGCGTGTATTACGACATTTTATGCCGTTAAATAAATATATCCACACTAATGATTTGTCACTGCGACGTTGCCTACTTTATAGCATGTTTTAGTTACTCCTATGTTTACTTGCTTTTTTTCTTTTTGCTAAATAATATCGTATATAAACAATTGGTTTAGATTCAAAAAGTTCTCATGGTTCTACTGTAGTCAATCAATGGACGGATTGGAGCGCTAGATATTTTGTTTAATTGTGTTGAACTAATAATTGCAGCTACTACGATTCCCTTATACAGTCAGATCTTAGGTATTTGCAAATGAATTTGAGTTATTCGGATTGTGTAAATTTAATATAAGCCATCAATCTATCGGATTGCGTGAACTTTTATTGTTTAATTTCAATGTTTGAGACAAACAAATGAAGAATACATTGACTTTCACGTTGGGCCCGTGTTAGCACGGGCCATACTTATCTAGTTTCTTATTATATATATATATATATATATATAGAAATGTGAAGAGGAGGACGACCACCGCAATAAAAGTTGTACAAAAAGCTATAGTAATTGCACATTAAAGTACTGTACTTATCATTACGTGTCAATTGGAGGTTGAATGGTCACTCCAAGTGGCTTTTATTGCACCACAAACCGACATAATTCTACAATTAAATATTTTGTCATTTGACACATATCTTCATTCTACTAGATTCTAGAAATTACGCTCTCACTTAATTTCATCCCTTCAGGTATGCTCCTTTAATCTCTTTTTCCCTTCGTCTTTGATATAAATCTTGTAATGAGAACTTTTAAATTGTTATTGAATTTTTTTAATAAGTTGTGGTTAAATATAAAGGATAAGTTTTTTAGTTAGTGGGAATAAAATTGAGACGAAGTAGCAAGCTTGAGATTGGATTCAATGTGTTCGAATTTGACATATATAGGTGGTTTTACGAATTAATAAGAAAATCAGACTTGGAATATAATTGTGTTTTCATGGTTTGAGATGAAACTGTGTGCTACTGCTTGCCGAGTATTTGTGCCGATAAAAGCAAACGTTCATACTGATTCATGAGGGAGGAGCTGCTTCAGTTTCTGTGTTTTCATTTATTTATTTATTAATAAAAATTGACCAGTTAAAGGTCGATTATTGATGTATAACCCTTGGAAATTTTGATTTCGTTTTTAGGTATTAGTCAAATGAAAATATAATTCTCTCTGGTTGTTAAATATTTTGACGTCCAATTTTTATTTAGGTTTTTGTTCATATTGCTCTACTTGTGCATTAATTCGTCATCTATGCTCTTATAATAGTCCCCTTCTTTCCCTCACCAAGTTCTCTATTTTCATTGTTTTTCTTTTGATTTTTCTTTCAAACCTCTTCTTGAATGGGGTTTAGAATTAATCGCATGATTCAAAATAATAGTTTGAATAGAATCAATTCTATGATTGATATAGCTAAAATACTAATTACAGTGTTTGATACTAATCTTAACATCTGTTGTTTTTTTGTGGCGAAACGAAAGGCTTACTGGTTAGAAATGTGTTGAACCTCAACTGTTTTAGTCTTGCTCATTTTTATAATTTTTTAACTCCATTGTCACAAATTTTTATTACAATTATCAAGCGATGACGCTTTTTTTCACATTCCACTCGTTTTTTAAATTTTTGGTTCAATTTTGTGAATATTGTCTATCTTAAATTTACTTTACAACCACATTATCCTTGGTAAGTGTTTCTACATATGACATTTAAGATGAACCAAACTAGCTCTATAAAAGGCCTATGTGAATTAGAAGTCGTGAATGAGATTGGACCAAGTTAAATGTTGGAGTGTTTTATTTGAGATCCAAGCTCAATTAACATTTGGTTAAAAGGGAGAATGAGTTTGAAAGAAGAGTTTATGCATATTGAAGAAACGTTTGTTCCTCTCTTCTTCTTCAAGCTTTTCATCCTACTTCTTATCTATATCCTTACTTATTGTTGCTTCAATGTTTTTCGTTGTAATTCAATAATTTAACTGGTGTTGTGATAATTTGATTGTCAAGGACTATATAATATTTGAATAGTTGGTGTTGAGAATTCGAATTCGTTACATACACAAAAAATCAAAGTGTCTTCAACCTTTCTTGATTTTCTACTGCTACTCGTTGATATAGCTTTGAGTTACACCTTCTTTTAGGTAAGAGTTGTAATTATTCTTAACTATTTTTATTTTATGTTCCCACAAATTTATGACTGTGCTTTAGTGTCTTTGAAATATTTCAGGCAAAATGTTGTACATTTGATTAATTACTTTACACTGATTGTTCCTCCATGCATTGAAAAATCACATGATATTACGTGCTTACTGTTTTCATTTTCTTTGTTTGATTTCAGATATAAAATGTGAAGTCTGTGACCAAAGAAGATATTTTCAATGATACAAATTATTGGATCCGTTATGAAGCTCCAGATGTCTAGAAGGTATGCAAGGTTCTTATATTTATATATATATTGATGAAGCGAAAGAAAATGTGTTGGTTGGGAATCATAGGATGAACATCTTGGTTTTGGATCTACCCAGGTTAAAGAAATGTTGGACCATTTTAAAGGTTTGCTTGCAAGTGAAGCTGTAGCAATGAAGAGTGAGTAGGTCATTGTATAAGTCAAGCCTGAGGTGTGTGATCTCTATCTTTGAAATTTTCACCAGTTCATGGTTAGTTTCACTATACCCTGAACTAAAAGAAAAAGGATTTCAGCTAGATCATAAGTCTCTTCACACATCCGCTATACCTAAGTTTCTATAACAACGTGGAAGTTGTTTGTCTTACTAACTTTTGTGATGACAATGAATTACCTAGGATTGGAAATTTCAACTCTGTTCCTTATGTCAATGAAGAAGTCTTAGGTCAAAAAATGAAGAATGGGTGGTTCATATTAATGCAAAAATCTTGGTAATTATTAATATTTTTTTTTGTTGAGTTCATAATTTTCAAGTTAACTTCAACCCTGTCAGTGTCAATTCAATCAACAAAAACACTTGCATCTAATATGCAAAAAGTCAAAATAGATAATTGTAAGTAACAAAAATATAGTGTCGTACTCTACAACAACATCTCACTATTGATTTCTTTTGAAGCATTCAATAAAACATTAAACCCATTTTATTTTATTTTAAATTTAGGGTTCTAATTTTTACTACCTACTTCATTGCTCTGCTTGTTGTCAAAGTGCAGACCTCTGCCCCGGTAAGTACTATTTACTCTTCTCAGTTCCTCCTCGGCTCTTCCTTTTCTCTTTTTTTTTTTTTAATTTGTCTTTACATTGTATAACAATTTATTTAAAGATCTTATTTTTAATCTTTGATTTTACGACTGTTTCATGTATTAATAATGGATTATATTAATTAAGTTATTGTTTGCTTCTCGGAACTTCAACTTTCAAGGCAAGAGTGGCTCAAGGGTGAAGCACCTAAAACCTTCCCTTTAGGTCCCAATAATATTAATGGTGAATTTGATCATTTTAATTTTACTTAAAATAATATTGAGATTATAAAAAAAAATTATTCAAAAGTTATACTAAAATATACTCCCAACACTTATCTACCTTTTATCAAATAATATTTTAGAACTTTGAAATAAATAACTCAAATCTTCATATTAATAAATGAAGTATTTTAAAGTGTACCAAATGATGCATCATTTCTGTTTTCAAAACATAACAACTTGTCGAGCGTAATTTTAATGATATGCTAATATGTTTGTGGTTATATATGTATATATATATTTGTAATTTAATGATTGTTAAATTAGACTAATATGTTGTTCTGTTTTAAAATTTAGAACCCACAAACATCAAATTCTAGCTCCGCCTCTGCTTGTAGACACTGTTCAAATAAAAATGTTAAGCAAATTTCCTAGGATGTAATAATGAACATTGTTTAAGAATGACTTCTATGAGCATTATTGATTAGCCTATTCACCTCGTGTAAATTAGTGCCATAGGTATGAACTTACACGTTATATGTGAGATATTTTCTATTACAAAGCTACAAATCTTCTTTGACCACATTATCCTATGCCTTTTTAGTTAGAGTAACATATGATAGTTATCTGCAAGTGAATGAAAGTGAATAATTGAGAGCACTGTCTTTGCTAAAACTCCAATACATGCTCATTTTCTTGTAGATAGAGACACATTCCTTCTAAAGGATTTACTTTAGATTTCATATCTAAAATTTGAGATGGTTTAGAGGTGATTTTGAGTTGATCAAAATTGAATAATAGATGTATATTTCATGTATGGTTAAATTATTTTTTAGTTTTTTGAGTGTATCATAATGAGTGGTCAGTGTATAGCTCATGTATGAGTAAGCTATATTATATAATTAGTGTATACTTTTAATGATTTTAGACAAGCTATATTGTATAATTAGTATATATCTTTTATGATTTTTTGCTACTTTTTATGTAAATAAAGTATAATTATATTTATTGTAAACTAATTATATTATTGTGTATAATTGAAATTAGCCTAAAAAATATTTCAGAATAATAGTGTTGGGCCCGTGCTTAGCACGGGCACTGCCTATCTAGTATATATATATATATATATAATTCTCCATTCGAAGTAGGTTCATCCTGAGTCCTAACCTAACTTTGCTCCACCCCTAGATATACTATTAGTTCATTACCAAATAAAGGAGATGATAATCAGAAACATATTTGAAATATCTTTATTTTTGTGAATTTTGTATGTGAACTATTGTGACTCAACTCAAGCTCATCATAATCTTTTTTTTTACTCTAAAAGGGCTCATCATAGTCCTTTTTTTCATTAACTATAACTTGCACGAGGTATCACAGTGGGGCCTGTCTTCTGTCCGGTTCTTGGGTCCGATCGAGCCTCTTTGAAATTACATACTATCATGTGTTTGTGTTTACAATCTAAGCTTTCACCAACTATTCATCAAAAAACATGTCGAATTCAAATCAGATTAAACCAAGTATTTGAATACAAACTGCTAAAGGCGATAAACTTAATTTGCCGATAAAATTTTGTCCACATGGCCATATATGACTCATTAGTTTCAAAATATGTTTTGATAAATAGTTGGTAATAAATTAAATAAAACACGCAAACATCTAATAATTACAATAGGAAACTCTAGAAGAATAGTACTTCAAGTATTCTTTTACCATTATTATCTTTACTTCATTAATTAGTCAACTCTTTGATCCTTGTATTTTCATCTAGTTGTATTTTTTGAATCAGCTGGAAAAAAAATTAAAAGAGATTCTCAGTATTTGCCCTCAGATACTTACATAAATATACTATATTAAAAAATAACTTATCATTTATAGCAATAACATTTTTTCCACTTGATCACTTTTAATATATTTATAATACATTTTTAATACATATTACAAAGAACAATTTATTATTCACATATAATACAAATTTTATTAATGGATAATACATTTATCACACATTTTAATATATTTATAATACAATATGTCAATTATTTTACCAAACAAACAGTTATAATACATATATATTGTATATATAATTCACTTTCAATACATATTACAGATTTAACATAGTATTATTATATATTGCTATAAATGATAATAAATAAAAAATATCGCTGAAATGAGTAATTATTTATTAAAAGGTACTCATTCAAGTAATTTTTCCAAATTGTTACTCCTATTTAGTAACTAGAGGTAAGAGCTCGTGAGCACGGGCCCAATAAAGTTAATTGGTGATTTGTCATTGGACAACTCATTACACTTTAGCATAAGGATATGTACTATAAATTCCTCGAGAAAATCATAAATGTCTTCGATGGTAGTATAACATTTCTCTACTATGTAGAACAAAGACTCCCCTTCCAGTCAGCTTTACATGGCCAAATACTTTGACAGGTATCTTTGTTTTATACTTTGTACCTAAACTATATAAAATCTTAGCAAAAGAAATGAAAGTCAGTATTTGCAGACCAAAAAAAATTATTTGCTAATAATTGTAACAAAATGCTAGATATTGTATCACACGCCTTTTGTGTAGTAGCAGATGACATGAGCACTTACCTAATTTTTTGAGAATTGCTGGAAAAAGGGTGTGTGACATCACCACTTGAAAACTCATTGAATAAGCCAAGGCCTGTAACAAAATTGCATACTTCAAAACTTGTCAAAACATATGATTTCATGTATGTTAAATACTCTAAGTAGAGTGTAATAGTAGATACACAAACAAATGGATCCAGCAGTCGAAAGTTTAAATTATTACTCCCTCCGTTTCAAAAAGAATGACCTCCTTTCCTTTTTAGTCAGTTTCAAAAAGAATGACCTCTTTCTTTTTTGGTAACATTTTAATTTCAGCTTTCCACGTGGCATGTTCAAGGCCACAAGATTAAAGGGTAATTTTGTACATTTGACATAACTTTAATTTAGGACCACAAGATTCAAAAGTCTTCTTTATTTTGTTAAACTCCGTGCCAAGTCAAACTAGACCATTCTTTGTGAAACGGAGGGAGAATAAAAGAAATTTATCATACAAACAAATCAAAAACAGATACAAACTAAAATCAAGCTATAAGCTATAAATGATTGAAAAACTAAATCATCTTATCACGTAATGTAATCTTGGGGATTGACAATGACTAAATTTAGAAGCTCGTGCTTGGAACTTTTAATTACATGTGAATAACAGTGCAAGTCAAATTCTAGCATACAAAATTGATAGATCAACAGTAGAATTTTGAAGTTCGATATTTGGAGAATGTAATTTTTTTGTTTGCAAATGTTCTAAGAAAGAAAGCAAGTTTTTTACAAGTCGAGTTTTCCATTCACCTTCTCCAATAGTTCTGGCATGAAAAATAAAAAAATTAATAGCAATCAAGAATTTACCAAGAGTAATAGCAATCAAAAATTTACCAAGTTAAATAAAATAAAGTACGATACATGCTTTTAGAAGCTCTCTTTTCGGTTTCTCCATCTCAGCTTTGTTACTTGTTTTTGGAGATTTCTCTTATTCTTTCTCGTTAGCATGAGATCGTAACAAGAGAGTTGAAGACAATCAGGAGTAATTGTAGGAGCTCCAGTCATACTAATTCAAATAGCTAGCAATTTCAAGTAGAATCAAAATGTCTAAATTTTATCATTTCATGAATAACCAACCAAAATGTAACATTACCATTTCTATAAACATCACTGAGACACCACACAAGTAAAATATATTCAACGCCAAAACATTTAGCTTAAGTCAGGCGAAAATGTCAAAAATATTTCAAATTCATGAACAATTTCAAAAGATGTATCATTTCCTCAGATTATGAATAGGGAGACAGTTCTACAAACATCACTGAGCCACCATACAATTAAAAGATATTCAGGGCTAACAACTTTTAAGTATACGGATGGTAGGAAAAGGTCCAGTATTCTCAAAGGTTTAGTTTCTTGATACCATTCATATACCAATCTCTGCATAACTTTCTAGAAATTAAATACGATCATACTGCAGAAAATGTAGAATTTGTGACCAAGTTTGTGAGTCCATATATTCTCTCCAAGCACCCAGAAGGAAGGCATAATGCTTTAACTTACAGTTAAAAACAAAGGCACATAGCGCTTAGAAGTGATGATAGTAAAAGGCTTTGTGATCAACTTTGAACCAAGAATTCAGGGGCACAAATTAGCTATCATGCATTATCACACCATATAACTGGTTCATTTAAACATTCCACAGAACTTCATCACACAGTGTGCAAAAACAATTAAACAAATGAATCAAGACGCAAACTAATGAGAATCCCTATAAATGATCAATATAAATGAAATCCAACACGTTACCAATATTAAATACCTGGACGGACCTCCTTCTCCAAAATTCCAACATTTTTTATGCTAACATCCTTGCCCTGGCTGTGGAAATAGCAGAAGGCAAACCTTAAACAAAATTAACCCAACTATCCGTAATAGCAGAGGGAACAACAACATCCTTATTTCAAACACAGAGGCAGGCACCTGATAACTTTATTATCCCTAATTCTGTTGCCGGAATAAATGTCTCCTCTGATGCTCCCACTGATGAAGATAGAAATGGAGCACAGAAACAGTCTTGTACAAAGTCCAAATCACAAGAGCCCAAGCTGATACAAGATACTCATCCAAAGCCCAAAACTTACTCACACTTAGTAAAATCTCTTAAGTGTATTTTCTATTTACACAGCTGTAAATAAACAATTGTATTTATCTTTTCTTTTCTAATTAATTTTCTTTAGTGAGTTTGTTACAAAGTTTGTTACAGAAAGAAGGTTCTAGATTAGGTTTTTGTTTTGTATAAATAGATAGAGCTGTACAGAATGAACACACAAGAAATGGAAAGAAAGCTTTCTGCATAATCTCTTCTCTTTATTTAGAATTTTCATGGTATCAGTGCATTTGTTATAAGCAACATAATCTTTCTTGTTTATTTCACCATGGCAGCAAATTCAATTGCTGAAGATGGTAACACAGAGCCTATGGTTTCTTCAACCACGGTTAATGCACCACCAGTTGGTGTGGCTAATCCTTCATTGACTCCATCACTTCAAATTGATGTGTGTCATCCATATTATTTGACCCCTTCTGATAATCCAGGAACCAACCTTCTGAATGTGAGTTTTGATGGATCTAGTTATGGAAACTGGAGAAGAGGAGTTCTCATCTCTCTTTCTGCAAAAAATAAGCTAGGATTCATCACTGGGGCTTGTCCCATTCCCTCACCAGATCCACCTTTGTTTGAACAGTGGAGAAGATGCAATAATATGGTGCTTGCTTGCCTCCTCAATTCTCTCAGCAGGGACATCAGTGAGAGTGTGATTTATTCACAAACTGTTGAGGAATTATGGAATGCTCTTGAAGAGAGGTATGGTCAAGCAGACGGGACCAAACTTTTCCAGCTGCAAAGAGATCTAAACAATATCAGCCAAGGAACAAGTGATGTCGCATGATACTTTACTAAAATTAAATGGCTATGGGATCAGATGAAGGTTTTAAGCACTTTCATGATATGTAATTGTAATTGTAAGTGTGGAGCAAAGAAACACAACATAAAAATGAATGAACACCAAAAACTTATACAATTTCTCATGGGTCTAAACGAAGCTTACAGTAATGTGAGAGGGAATATATTGATGATGAAGCCTCTTCCCAGTACTACGCAAGCTTACTCCATCATTTTGCATCAGGAAAGCCAAAAGGAGGTATACTCTAATTCTATTTCTATCACATAATCTTTTGTTTTTCTAAACACTGGAGGACCTAGATGGACTCCACAAAAGTACTCAGGGAATCAGAAACCAACAACCTCATCTATTCAAGGAGAAAACAAAGATGAACAATTATGTAGGTACTGCAAGAAGACAGGACACCTCAAGATAAATTGCTACAGGTTGATTGGATACCCTGCACACTACAAGATCAATAAACAAAAGAAGCAAGGAACACAATCAGAGAATGCAGCTATGACAGCACAAACTACTGCTTCAGATATCTCAGCAGATGTTGTTTCTACCTTGATTACAGGACAAGGTTTCTCTAGAGGACAGTGTGAGCAATTGATTCACATGTTTCAAACTATGCATGGAGGTTCTGAAGACTCTAATTCTGAAAACTTTGTTAAGGTTAAATCAACTGGTATAAATCATGCTTGTTTACACTTCACTTTTTTTCTTTCTAAAATCATTAATTCTTCTTGGATCTTAGACACGGGTGCTACTCAGCACATGACGTTTAACAAACATCTTCTACAAAATGTAACCCCTTTACCTTTTCCTATTTTTATCAATCTAGCCAATTCACAACAGGTAAAGACTTCTTCCATGGGTAGTCTATTTTTAAATCCTAACCTAACACTACATGGAGTTCTTTATGTACCAGATTTTGCTCATAATCTACTCTCTGTAAGTCTTTTGATCAAACAACTTGACCTTGATCTTTTATTTACTAAAGATGGGTGTATTCTACAGGAACCTTCTCTGAGGAAGGAACCAGTTTTTGGTGATGCTGTTGGAGGACTCTACATGCTGAGGGATTATACTTCTGCCTTGGATACACCTTCAACAAATTTTCATGTTCAAGTTCTTAGTCCTATTAAGAATAAATCTGAATCTAGTTCTCTAGGTTCTTTTCCTTAATTTTCTCAGTCTAGTTATGAAAGGGCAGTGTGCCCAGTCCTCTTGAGTCCTGTTTGTGATATTGATTCAAGTTTGAATAAAAGTTATTCTGTTTCTGTACATGATCTCAGCAAACTATGGCATTGTAGACTTAGTCACCTACCCTATACTACAATGAAAAAATAAAAAAAAAATTCCAGCTTCTTTACATAATGGCAAAGAATTCCCTTGTGATGTTTGCCCCATGACAATTCAAAGTAAACCGCCTTTTCCTACAAGTTTCATTTCCACTACACATTGTTTTGATTTAATACATATAGATACATGGGGACCTTACAAAATACCTACTTACAAAGGAGACAAGTATTTCCTCACAGTGGTAGATGATTTTTCCCGACACACTTGGACTTTTTTACTTGCTACCAAGTCTAATGCTTTTCCAATCCTGAAATCCTTTTTAACTCTTGTGGAAAGACAATTCAGCACCAAAGTAAAAGTGATCAGGTCTGACAATGCTTATGAGCTAGGTACAGGCCAAGAACACAAAGATTTCTTCTATTCTCAAGGGATAATTCATCAAACTTGTTGTGTAGAAACACCACAACAGAATGGCGTTGTGGAAAGAAAACATCGACATCTATTAGAAACCTGTAGAGCTCTTCTTTTCCAATCTCATGCTCCTAAAAAGTTTTGGGGGGAAGGGATTCTCACTGCAACTCACTTAATTAACAGGTTTCCTTCATCTGTTCTTCATGGCCTATCTCCTCATCAAGTCCTTTTTGGGAAGGACCCTGATTATTCCTATTTGAAGCCTTTTGGTTGTCTTTGTTTTTGCTCCACTTTTGCTAGACAGAGGGACAAGCTCACTCCTAGAGCTCTCCCAGGCATTTTTCTTGGTTACCCTCTTGGTCAAAAGGGATATAAAGTTCTTATTTTACAATCTGGGAAAATGCTGGTTTCCAGAAATGTGAAGTTTGTAGAGACGGTTTTTCCTTTTTCGTATCCTACCTCTATGTCAAAACTTTTTCCAGCCTCTTTTTCTCTCCCTGATGATTTTATTCCCCCTCCAGCACCTGCTCAACCTCCTACTAGTGTTTCTTTTTCCCCAGAGGATTCATCTCCTCCGGATCCTCTATTATCTCCTACAAGTTCTATCCTACAGGATGAAGTATCACCCTCAGCTGCAGAGGAGCCTCCACGCAGATCACACAGGGTTCATGTAAAACCTAGGTACCTTTCAGATTATATTTGTGACCAAGCTTTTTCTGTTATATCTCCTAATCCTTCTGTCATTCCATTTTATCATTCTTCTTTTTCTGCTCTAGCATCTCACAATCAGAATACCATATCTTCTATTTGTCATATTTATGAGCCTACATCTTACCGACAAGCTTTGATGCATCCTGGTTGTAAGGCTGCGATGGAGTCTGAATATGAGGCCTTGACTTCCAATCACACCTGGGCTCTTGTTCAGTTGCCAGTTCACAAGAAGTCCTTAGCCTGTAAATGGGTTTTTAAAGTGAAATTAAAGTCTGATGGAAGTTTGGAGAGGTTAAAGGCTCGTCTTGTTATCCGAGGTGACACACAACATGAAGGGATCGATTACACTGAAACATTTTCCCCAGTGGTCAAGATGACCACTGTGAGATGTTTGCTGACCATTGCTATCAAACGAAATTGGACAGTTTACCAGTTGGACGTCAATAACGCCTTCCTCCATGGTGATCTACATGAGGAAGTATATATGAAATATCCTCCTGGTCTTGCTTTGCCTTCACCTGATGTTGTGTGTCGACTCCGTAAATCCTTGTATGGTCTCAAACAGGCTTCACGTCAATGGTACTCTCGTCTTTCTTCAGCTCTTGCAACCAGAGGTTTCTCCTCCCCTCTCAATGACTACTCTTTTTTCTTTAAAGTGACTGGCCACCTCATCACTATCCTTGCCGTCTATGTTGATGACATCCTGCTAAGTGGTAACAACACAACAGAAATTTTTGAAATTAAAAGGTTTATGCATTCTGAATTTCGCATAAAAGATTTGGGTGAAGCTCACTACTTTCTCGGGATGGAACTAGTAAAGGAACAAGACGGGTTAGTGATTACTCAACGGAAATTTGCTCTTGAACTCCTCCGAGAATTTGATTGTCTCTCTTGCAGACCTGTTTCCACCCCTTTGGATCCTAATTTGAAGCTATCTTCCACCTCTAGTTCTCCTCTATCTGATCCTCTACTTTATCGGCGACTTCTTGGAAAGTTGAATTTTTTGACTAACACAAGACATAATTTGTCTTATGCTGTCCAGACCCTCAGTCAATACATGCAATCTCCTCATTCTGGCCACTTAGATGCTGCTTTTCATACTCTCAGTTATGTTGCCGGTACTCCCGGCCTTGGTCTTTTTATGCGTCCCACTTCGTCTTTTCAGATCCTTGCTTTTTGCGATTCCGATTGGGCATCCTGTTTCGATACGAGATGCTCAGTCAGTGGTTTTTTTCTCAGTCTTGGGGGTTGTCCAGTTTCATGGAAGTCCAAGAAAAAGCCAGTGCTCGCTCTCTCCTCTACTGAAGCCGAGTATCGCTCAATGCATCGCTTGGTGGCTGAAATTACTTGGATTGTCCGTCTCTTTCATGATCTCAGTGCTCCACCTATTTTACCCATTCCCCTCCGCTGTGACAATCAAGCTACAATCCACATTGCTAAAAATCTTGTCTTTCACGAACGGACGAAGCATATTGAGCTTGATTGCCACTTCGTCCGCGAGAAACTGCTCGATGGCCTGATATCTTTGACCTTTATCCCATCTTCTACCCATCTGGCCGACTTGTTCACCAAGTCCCTTGCAGGACCTTTGCATCTTTTTCTACTTGGCAAGTTGGGAGTTCGTTCACCGGCCTCCCACTTGAGGGGGGGTGTTGCCGGAATAAATGTCTCCTCCGATGCTCCCACTGATGAAGATAGAAATGGAGCACAGAAATAGTCTTGTACAAATCCCAAGTCACAAGAGCCCAAGCTGATACAAGATACTCATCCAAAGCCCAAAACTTACTCACACTTAGATAAAATCTCTTAAGTGTATTTTCTATTTACACAGCTGTAAATAAATAATTGTATTTATATTTTCTTTTCTAATTTTCTTTAGTGAGTTTGTTACAGAAAGAAGGTTCTAGATTAGGTTTTTGTTTGTATAAATAGATAGAACTGTACAGAATGAATACACAAGAAATGGAAAGCAAGCTTTCTGCATAATCTCTTCTCTTTATTTAGAATTTTCAAGTTCAGGACTCACTTTGTTATCCCTTACTTCAGCAAATACGGTACTGAAAAGTTGAATTATTTGTATATCAATTTCTTCTTGTGTGAACCTCTATATATAACATAATGTGGATAATATAAAAATAATTTCAATTGATCCACTATTAGCACAAAGGTAAGAAATGATGTTAGCTTGAATTTGGCCTAGCAAATGATAACTTTCAAAGAAAACTTATGATGCCCTTGAAATTAAATGCACCAACCTGACTGGTGGTCACAATAGCAGAATTCTCTCTAAGAGACATGGAAAATTTGTTGTGGAATTCATCAGAAAACAAGATGGAGACTTATAAGGATGGTGATCCTTTACGCTTTAAGCTATTTAAAGACTACATATGGCGAACACAACACAATATCAAAAAGAAAAATACAATACGAAAAATTCAAAGGCGTAAAAGAAAGTAGAAGGAGAAAGACAACACTTACAATTCAAAGGCGTAAAAGAAAGTAGAAGGAGAAAGACAACACTTACAATAACAACAATCGGGAAAGAGTAAATCCTTTAAATATATATATATATATATATATATATGAAAACTATGACGTGGCACTCTCTAAGGGCTGCATTTATATTTATCTTTTTTGTGGTATTTTTTTTTATCATTTTTCTGATTTTAAAAGACATTTTTTCACTTAAGTTATTTTATAACATTAAAGATAGTCAATTAGCCATATTTAACTCATTCCATCATCAATGCTATTAATTTATAGACTAAAAAAGACATTTATTTAATTTCTCAAATTTTTAATTTTCTTTAGCATTTTAATACAATGCTCTATCACGTCTCCTCTATCATATTTAATTTTAAAATCAAATCTTTTAAAAAAAATTACACCCACTTCCCAAATTTAAGGTTGTAATAAAGAATCATTTGCTAAATTGCTACCTTTATGGCAGCATTTATTGTTATTCCAATTCAAGAACACATTATGATTTTGTTGAAAATGTTTCTTTACTTAATCAATCAAAAAAAATTATAGTTATATATAATATAAAATTATTTCTTTATCTCCTTTATTTGTTTTTATTTGTATTTTTTTTTCTCTTTTATTTGTTTTTAAAATTTCATATTCATAACTTATACCTATTAAACTTCTACTTTTAATAATATCATTAACTCCTTGAATTTTAAATTTTCATATTCATAACCCTCAATTATTTAATTACAAAATTTAAGACACTTTATGATATTATATTCCTCAATTTTTATCTCTATAAATTCATAATATTTTTTTTCATGGGACCCTAACTCACGATTATTCTTTTTATTTCAATATTAATTTTTATATTATTATTATAGGATCATATTCATCTTTTAGCATAAGTTGATGAAGAAGGCTCTTTGACTTTTGATTAGTTTGTCAAAAGGGATGTCGGACAAGAGTTCCAAAATTTGTACTAATTTTGTATTTCTATTTTCATGTATTTTCTTGTGATTAAGGTGTGTTCTTTCCATATAACTCAAGATTCTTCATTTTATTTCATGGTAAATCTTTATATTAATGTTATTATTATAGGATCGAATTTATCTTTTGGCATAACTCGATGAAGAAGGCTCTTGGATGTTAATTAGTTTGTCAAAAGGGAGGACAAGAGTAACAAAAATTGTGCACTGATTTTGTATTATTATTTTCATGTATTTTCTTATGATTAAGGTCCTAAGGAAGATGTATGTTGTATGTTCTCTCCATGTAACTCAAGATTATTCTTTTTATTTCATTGTTAATCTTTATATTAATATTATTATTATAGGATCGAATTTATCTTTTGGCATAACTCGATAAAGAAGGCTCTTGGATGTTAATTAGTAACAAAAATTGTGCACTGATTTTGTATTATTATTTTCATGTATTTTCTTATGATTAAGGTCCTAAGGAAGATGTGTGTTGTGTGTTCTCTCCATGTAACTCAAGATTATTATTTTTTATTTCATTATTAATCTTTATATTAATATTATTATTATAGGATCGAATTCATCTTTTTAGCATAACTCAATGAAGAAGGCTTTTGGATGTTGATTAGTTTGTTCAAATGGATGTCGGACAAAAGTTTAAAAAATTATGCATTGATTCTATATTTATATTTTCATTTATTTTCTTATTATTAAAGTTCTAAGAAAGATGTGTGTTCTTTTCATGTAACTTCTTTGGTTTGAGTTTTTATGATTTCTACTCAAGACTATCATTTTCACTTCATATTTGAAGTAGTGTTTTGCTTATATTATTATTATCAAATTCATGATTTAGCTTGACTCGGTGAAGAAGACTCTTGGATATTGATTAGTTTGTCGGAGATAGTGTCGATAAGAGTTTAAAAAATTATGCATTAATTTTATATTATTCTTTTCACTATGTTCTTATGATTAAGGTCATAAGAAAGATGTGTGCATTGTGTTAAATTTATTATGTTTGAAGTTTTATGAATTTTTTATTGTCACAAATATGTACCTTTGTTAGAGGCAAATTAGTTATTGTAATTTTGTCTGGAATATGATAATTACTCACCTATGTTCAAACAACATTATTGATAATTTAAAAATATACATTAAATGTTCGAATATATCTCTTTTTATGGTGTTTCTTATGGTAATAAGTACTAGCATTTATGTTTTCTTTAAAGATTTCTTCATTTATTCTACTTTATAAAAATTAACAATAATAAATATAAATTATGCACTGATATATATATATAAGGACAATGAAAGGAAATAAAATAAAAAATTGAACAGAAAAGATTATTTGAACAAAAAATTGACCGTTTGATGAAAGGAATAATTTATTTCCTAAATACATGTATTTAAACTATATTAAATTTAAAAAAAAAATTGTATTAACATCACAATATGGATTTTTAAAAATAAATTAGTCTTTTCATTTTAATGAACTTTAAATAATAAAAATATTTAATTCATTTAAGCTCTATCTACTAAAATATCTAAAAATAAAATAAATTTAAGACTCTTTGTAAGAAAATAGCTCTCAATATTTTTTAAAATTTATTTTATTTTGCGCGATCAAATTCACTAGTGTTATATAAATTGATAGTAAATTTCCAGTTGTTTCTTCTAATAGCAAACCTCATCGGAGCTAATTTTCTTATCACGGAAAGAACCAAAAAAAACCTCAAATTCAATTTATATGTACATTCATATATCATGCATCACCAAATTGAAGAGAAACATATAAACATTCCAACAGGCCAAATTGCACAGAACAGAAACTATCATTATTAAATCCGGTCGAAGAGGCAAGATGAAAAACAGAAAGAGAACATCAAATTAAATCACTAGAACCAAAAACCAAGGAATCACCCTCAAGAGAGCATGCAAACAATAAATCCAGAAGCTGAAAAACTTTATTGTTGAAACTAAAAGAAATACGGATGAACATAACTATAACTGCAATACATGAGACATGCTTTCATTTTGTATGAATCTTCTGCAATGTATTTACATTTCCATTCTATCCAGGTTTGCAAACTTACTGGGGCTTTACTTTAGTAGGATCAATAATCAATATCAGTCTAAGGCTCTATGCCGCAGCTACAACCACATTGTAATCATCTGATTGTGTAATCACAGATAAGAGGTTTCACTTAAAATAAGGGCATAATCTGAAACACTCGTATATTCCTTTTGTATTTGTCTCATCATTTATCACTGCAATGCCAATATGTTAGTTTACATGATTCTACCTAACTATTTTGATGATATAACATATCCTTCTAATCCGCTAATTGAAAAAAAGGACACGGTTACAATTATTATAGATTAGGATAAAACTATCATATTTAATTATTTGTAAATAACTATCTAGCGTAATCTAAAAATTCTACTTACTATCTGGAAAATATTGAAAAGTAAAACTTAACAGTTGAAAAGAGAAATTTAATGCTCCTTCTGGATATTAAGCTAAAAATGCAACTTTTTTGGGAAACATCTGTTTGCAAGAAATTTTAAAGTGACAGAAAATAAACTACAATCACAAAAAAATATGAAGAAACATAATTTTATTCATCAATATTGCGGGTACAATTTTGTTCCTCCCTTGATTCTACTCTCCTAAGATTTATCCATGATTCGAGGGCCGTTAGTGACGTATTTCTCGAACTAAGATGATTTAGATTTGACCTATCAATATTCCATCAATTTTTGAAATATTCAAGATGCCTTTTCAAGGGAATATAGTACCATTTATATAGGCATGAACTAGGGTTAAGGGTTTAGCCTCCAAGATCCTAATTCGAATTGAACACATATTGTAGAGTCCCAACTAGAATTGAACACGTCTTGTAGAATCCAACAAAATTTCAATGTCTACAACATCATTGTTCAATTATGCAAACACAGATGCAAATGCAACAACTTAAGGGGAAAATTTATCTATCATTTATAGTTAAAATTAGTGTTATCAACAGCAAAAAGTGTAAAAAAACTCTTAGGTTTGTTGGTGCTTTAAGGGCAAAACATAAATAAAGTGTGACATTTAATTAAAAAGGGTATAAAGGGAGAAAAAATACAACTATATTTGTTGAGTCCAAGATAAACAATTATAATCATTAATGACATTTAGTGACAAATATATGAACAAAGAAATTCAAAAAAATAAATGCGATTAAGTCGAATATCAATTGTTTAGGACCCGTTTGGCCATAGATTTTTCAAATAATATTTGGAGGAAAATTTGGCAAATAGTGTTTGTCCATAGAATTTGTCATTATTTGGAAAATATCCCAAATTCAAAACTAGTATTTGGGCCAAATCTCATTATTTGGGATCTTTTAAAAATTGAAATTTTACACCAAACTTTTATCTTTTACAAAAACACCCTCTATAGTAGTTATTTGCGTTGTATTACATAATTATTTACGTGACCACCAAATTAGTGACGAAATAGTCAGTGAATATGAAAGTGATGATATGGTTGTTGATGAAAATGATAAATTAATGCAATACGGATTTCATCATTACCATTTACTAGAAGCCAAGCTCAAGACCTTCAAAGGATGCAAGGGTTATTTATGAAGATGGAGGTGCTCGAGATGGTGTTGATGACAAGCAAGGACTTTTATGCCTTGAAAATTGCTGAAGAAGTCTCTTTCGGCGAGCAAGGTCCACTTGGCACATCGCCCAATGGCTTAGGCGCTGGCCCCAGTCCGCCTAATTTTACAGAACATGCTAGGGACTGAAGAAATGCAGAGAAGTTCGCCGACCAGGTCGGCGCATCACCAAGTGACTCGGCGAGCCCGACTTGGCTCGCCCTTTTGTCTTTCGGGTTACTTTTGGGGCTTTAATCCTGAACTCTATAAATAGCTGGTTAGGTTTCTTTTTTAGAGGTAGATTATTTTGATATTGAAAACTGAAAACTCATGTTGAGTGTTGAGAGCTTGGTAAGCTTTTTTTGTCTTTTGGTTAGAAACGTCGGTTGCTCGGGATATTGATTCCCTTGAGGTCTTCGTATGAGTTAGGTGCTATTGTAGGATTAATCGATTGAGGTCTTTGGGTTTAATATACCCATAGGTTGCCTTTGATTTCCTCTTTGTGTGTCTAATTATTTAACCTTTACTTTCCATCTTTTCGATTTCTGCATATTATCATCATTTCTCTTGTAAGAATCGTATCATTTGGTATCAGAGCCGAGTCTAGCTTCGTTCCTACGAATCTAGTCTTGGGGTTTTGTTACCAAAAAAATCTGGTTATTTCATTTTTGGGTTTTTGCTGAAATGGGTTTCTTAGATTTGAGTCTTGTTTGAGTTTCTAAAGTTGGAATAGTGTTCTCCAACTATATTTGAGTCTTGAGCTAAGATTGGAAGGGGTTTGGAGCTTTATTGAAGAACCCACCATTAAAGACTTGAAGAAACTTGAAGGAGACAAAGTGGGTTTTGAAATCTAAAGGTTTTGGCTTGGAATTGAAGGTTAAAAGGTATTGGGTGTTGTTCCCCATATCCTTCACCTAAATTTTCGTGAAATACCAAGACAAAAATTGTAAGGGTTTTATTTCGGTGTTCATCTTGTTCTTGAAGTTCTTGGAGAACATTCATATCTTCAAGGAAGAGAATATTTGGAAAAAAGAAGAAGTAAGTGTTTGATTCAAAAAGGGAAGAAAGAGAAAGAGTAAAGGTGTTTGTAAAAAGGAATTTACTAAAAGAGGGTAAGTCCTAAAGAATAAAAGGACAAAAGTCGAGGGGACCACCATATTTCAAATTTCAAAGCATTGAAGGAGTTGCAGAGGGTCCATTGGGCGAGCAAAAGTGTGCATCGCCTAACCAATCGGCGCCTCGCCCTTTGGGCAGGTTGCCCGCCGAATTGGTCACCCATTTGAGGGAGGAGCTACTGGAACATTCGGCGAAACCAACCCTTAGTCGTCGAGTCCCATCGGCGCATCGCCGAACTACCACCCATATCGCTGAGTTGCCTTGTCTGTTTGCAGAGTTTGGCGAGTCCCTCTTCAAGTTGGAGAGCTGAACTTCAACTAAGGCGAAGAAAACAGGTCATACGACGATCGAAAACTCTAGTTACTTCTAATCTCAGGTTTTAAATTCTTAGTTTCTTTTCTTTTGATTCCCAAACGTTCTCAAGAATCCTAAGTCGATTTTCAA
Source organism: Solanum acaule (assembly GCA_036250505.1). Classification (NCBI taxonomy): domain Eukaryota; kingdom Viridiplantae; phylum Streptophyta; class Magnoliopsida; order Solanales; family Solanaceae; genus Solanum; species Solanum acaule. Next base: position 25,416 of record JAJOOR010005863.1, read on the forward strand.
CTCATAAATACTCTACTTGTTGACTATTGGTTCTTGAATTCACTTCTTTGTTTGTGCCTTTTCTTTTCATCTTTTCTCATTTTTATTTCGTAGTTAATTCTTGATTCAAGTCCGTTTGTTCAATCGAGTTGTCCGTTCTTCATCAACCAAGAATCCATTCTGACTTAGATTTGAAATTGATACCTTGTGATCGACGGAGTATAAACAATTGTCAACATTAGCCGTGCCAATTGAGAGGCAATTAAAGGTGCATAAACAAGAGTGATTGTAAGTTCTTTACTACCTTAACGTGTTTGCTGCTTGTGAGTTGTCTTATTGTAGGTACAATGGAGATCGAAATGAAACTCAAGCACTTGTCAGAGAAATTACTTTGGCAACCTTGTTGGAAGTATTGAATGATGTGAAAGGTGATCTATCAAGGATGAATGGGAGGTTGACCACTGTGGAAGGTAGAGTCAATTCCAATGATTCCACACCACTAGCTACTTTTTGTGCTACTACAGGTGGGCAAGATCACACTCATTCTCCTACTCTCACACCCAAAACCCTCCACCAAAACTTGCACCCAACATTTGTGCAATTGGGTTCAAATAGCCAAAGTACCCATCGACCATTCCATTTTCCGCTTAGCCAAGAAGCTCCACCAAATCAAAGCCATCCTTACTAAACCCCACCTAACCAAAATATTCCCTACCAAAGACCACAACCACAACCAAATCCCGTGAATGAGGTAAGGCATGATGAAGGTCAAGGAGGTTACGAGGGTGAAGGTGAAGAAGCAGCATGGAATGAGTCACCAAGGAATCGACGAAGAGGTCAAATGTTGCAAGGTGGACCAAGAGGTAGATTGGGTCCAATTCCATTTGATAGGAGACAACATGGAAACCACCCTCAAGGTGGAAATCAATAGGAAGCCAATGTCGAACATAAAGTGGGTCAAGAAGCTAGAGAAGAACATGGTAACCGTTATCGGGCATCAAAGGGGTTACCATTACAACGACCAAGGTGGCCATGGAGGCCAAGATGTTGGCATCAACTCTATCAAAATGACTCTTCCAACATTCAAAGGGGAATGCAATCCCGATGCTTACTTAGAATGGGAGTCGCAATGTGACCAGATTTTCAATATGAATAAATTGGTGGAGGTCAAAAGTAGTTGCTATGCTATCGCGCAATTCGAGGGGTATGTTGTCACATGGTGGGAGTACATGAAGAGGTATCACTTAGTTGTTCAAGAAGGTCATCCTTTACCATGGCCCGAGTTGAAAAGGTTAATGAGAGCTAAGTATGTGCCGAAAAGATACCGCCAAGGATTACTTGCCAAATTGTATAACTTAAGGCAACAAAGCAAAAGTGTTGAAGCCTATCATGACGAGTTCCAAAACATAGTCATGAAGTTGGAATATAGAGAAATTGAAAAGCATGTCGTGATCCGCTTCAAGGTAGGGTTGAACAAAGAGATTTATTCTAAGATGACCCTTCATAGGTTTGCTACTTTGAATGATGCTTTTGAGGTCGCCCATGAGATAGAGCTAGAATTCTAGGAGGAGAAGGTGGCTAAGTACAAGACTTCATCTTCCAATTCTTGGAGCAAGAACAAAGAGGGAGCTCAAACATCGTCGGGTTGGAAGAAGGGTTTGGATGTTAAGAAGCCTTATAAGAAGAAGCCCTTCGAAGGAAACACTCCAAAGTACCCGCCTAGAGACAAAGGTATCACTACCCAACCAAGTTCCCTAAAGGTATTCAATTTCACAAATGTAAGGGATGGGGTCATATAATGCGTGAGTGTCCCAATCGACTTATTGCCCTACTTCAAGGAGGGGAAATATATCTTAGTGAAGAAAGGGAGCAAGAAGAAGGTTGTGAAGAAGATCCTCAAGAAGAGGATGAGTTTGAAGATGGAGAAGCTAAGGAACCATACATTTGTGTCAAAGAAGGAGAGAGTGTCACTCATTTATATGTGGTGAGACGAGCAATGGTTAGTAAGGCCTTGGATGATTCGAGTCAAAGAGATAATTTATTTCACTCCAAGTGCTTCATCAAGGATAATGTGTGTTCCTTAATCATTGATAGCGGAAGTTGTGCAAATGTTGCTAGTATTGCATTAGTGGAATTCTTAAAACTTTCTACCACTAAACATGCTACACCTTACAAACTTCAATGGTTGAGTGAGTGTGGAGAATTGAGGGTGCATCGACAAGTAATGATCAAGTTCAATATTGGGAAGTATCAAGATGAGGTTCTATGTGATGTGGTCCCAATGCAAGCTTGTCATGTCCTACTCGGGAGACTTGGTAGCATGATCGTTCAACCAAACATAATGGGAGAACCAACAAGTATTCACTTGTGTTGAATGATCACAAGTATGTTCTTCATCCTATGACCTCCTCTCAAGTCAATGATATATATCAAAGGATAAGTGAGTCGAGGGAAAAGAAGAAGTGTGAAGAGGAACTTGTAGAGGCCGAGAGCCAAGAAGAGGAGGAGAGGAGTAAGTTGAAAGGAAAGGCCCAAGTGTTGTTGGCTAATTACAAAGAGATAAGGGAGGAAATTGAGTCTGAAAGTTCTTTGATCCTTATCACACATAGCGATCATGTTCTACAAACTAACAAGTCTCATTCTTCTCTTCCCAATTCTATTTCCTTTCTTTTGCAGGATTATGAGGATGCCTTCCCAAAGGAGCTTCCAAGTGGATTGCCCCCACTTCGGGGAATTGAGCATCAAATTGATTTTGTGCCAGGATCACAATTGCCAAACAAGCCAGCTTATAGAAGCAATCTGGAGGACACCAAGGAGCTACAAAGGCAAGTTGAGGAACTCCTCAACAAGGGTTATATTAGAGAAAGCATGAGTCCATGTGTCGTGCCAATTCTATTGGTTCCAAAGAAAGATGGAACGTGGCGCATGTGTGTAGATTACCGAGCCATCAATAAGATAACGGTAAAGTATCGTCATCCTATCCCTTGGTTAGATGATATGTTTGATGAGTTGAATGGTTCTTGTGTGTTTTTGAAAATTGATCTTAGGAGTGGTTATCATCACATTCGAATGAACCCCGGTGATGAATGGAAAACCGCATTCAAGACCAACTTTGGTCTATATGAATGGTTGGTAATGCCATTTGGTCTCACTAATGCTCCTAGTACTTTTATGTGTCTCATGAATCATGTGATGAAACCCTTCATAGGGAATTTTGTGGTTGTCCATTTTGATGATATCTTGATTTATAGCAAGACCATGCATGATCATGTTGAGCATTTAAGATGTGTGTTTGATGTACTTAGGAAGGAACAACTTTATGCTAATCTTGATAAGTGTTCATTTGATGTTGATGAAGTTGTCTTCTTGGGTTTTGTTGTGAGTTCAAGAGGGGTTGAAGTTGACAAATCTAAAATTGATGCTATTAAGAATTGGCCAATTCCAAAATCCATAAGTGATATTCGAATTTTTCATGGGTTGGCTAGTTTTTATAGGGGATTTGTCAAAGGTTTTAATACCATTGCAGCCCCCTTGACCAAGGTAATCCGAAAGGATAAACCTTTTAAGTGGGGAGAGGAACAAGCCAAAGCTTTTGAGGCTTTAAAATCTATGCTTAGTTCCGCTCCTTTGTTGCAATTACCTGATTCTGATAAAATATTTGAAGTGGAATGTGATGCTAGTAAAGTAGGCATTCGAGCCATCTTAATGCAAGACCAAAAACCCATTGCTTACTTTAGTGAAAAGCTAAAAGGTGCTACTTTGAATTATTCCACTTATGATCTTGAATTGTATGCCTTGATTAGGGCTTTGGGTAATTAACAACATTAATTGTGGCCCAACGAATTTGTCATTAGGACTGATCATGAGTCCCTAAAGTATATTCAGGCCCAAGGAAAGTTGAACAAAAGGCATGCCAAATGGATTGAATTCCTTGAAACTTTCCCTTATGTAATCCAATACAAAAATGGAAAGGAAAATGTGGTGGCCGATGCCTTGTCTAGAAGACATGCTTTGATAAATACTTTGTCTTCCAAATTTATTGGCTTTGAATGTTTGAAGGCATTGTATCCCAAGGATCCCGTGTTCACTCAAATCTTCAAAGATTGTGAGGAATGGGAGAGGGAAAGGTGGATGAGGGATAGGTCTTCTACTCCATATTCCAAGTTTCATGGTTTCTTGTTCAAAGGAAAGAGACTTTGTGTGCCTGTGAGCTCTTGGAGAGAACTATTTATGAGGGAGGCACACAATGGGAGTTTAATGGGTCATTTTGGTATTGAGAAAACTAGGGCAATTCTTAAGGAACAATTTTATTGGCCTAAAATGCATAAAGATGTTATTCGAATTTGTGGTCATGTGTTGAATGTCGACGTGCTAAGTCACGCCTCCTCCCCATGGTTTATACACTCCCCTCCCCACCCCTCAAAGACCTTGGCTTGATATTTCAATGGACTTTGTTTTGGGTTTGCCAAGGACCAAGAGAGGTAGAGATAGCATCTTTGTCGTTGTTGATCGATTTTCAAAGATGACTCATTTCATTCCATGTCATAAATATGATTATGCTACCAATGTAGCGACTTTGTTTGTTGAGCATGTTGTTAAATTACATGGAATTCCTCAAACCGTTGTAAGTGATAGAGATCCAAAATTCCTTAGTCACTTTGGAAGGAATTGTGGGGTAGACTTGGTACAAAGTTGTTGTTCTCAATTTCGTGTCACCCACAAACTGATGGCCAAACTGAAGTTGTGAATAGAACCTTGGGTTCTATGCTTCATGCCGTCGTGCAGGGAAAGTTGGCCTCGTGGGAGGAACATTTGCCTTTAGTTGAGTTTGCATATAATCGAGTTATTCATAGTACTATTGGCATGACTCCATTTGAAGTGGTTTATGGTTTTAACCCCCTAACCCCTTTAGATCTCACTCCACTTTGTCAAGATGTTGTGTTAAGCTTAGATGGGAGTAAGCGAGTTGAAGCCATGCGGAAGCTACATGAAAAGGTGTGGCTGCACTTAGAGAAGAAGAACCAAGAGGTAGCAAAAAAGGCTAACAAGGGTCGTAAGAGGATCATGTTTGAACCAGGTGATTAGGTGTGGGTACACTTCCGCAATGAGCATTTTCCCACCCATTGCAAGATGAAGCTGATGCCGCGAGGTAATGGCCATTTCCAGTGATTGAGCGGCTTAATGACAATGCCTACAATGTTGCTCTTCCTCTGGAATATCAAGTGCACAACACTTTCATTGTATGCAACCTGTCCCCTTTTCCAACTGTTGGTGATGATGATCCGTCTAATTCGAGGACAAATTCTTTTCAAGAAGGAGAGAATGATGCAATACGAATTTCATCATTACCATTTACTAGAAGCCAAGGTCAAGACCTTCAAAGGATGCAAGGGTTATTTATGAAGATAAAGGTGCTCGAGATGGTGTTAATGACAAGCAAGGACTTTCATGCCTTGAAAATTGCTGAAGAAGTCCCTTTCGGCGAGCAGGGTCCAATTAGCGCATTGTCCAATGGCTTAGGCAATGGCCCCAGTCCACCAAATGTTACAGAACATGGCTAGGGACTGAAGAATTGCAGAGAAGTTCGCCGACCAAGTCGGTGCATCGCCAAGTGACTCGGCGAGCCCGACTTGGCTTGCCCTTTTGTCTTTCGGGTTACTTTTGGGCCTTTAATCCTGAACTCTATAAATAACTGGTTAGGTTTCCTTTTTAGAGGTAGACTATTTTGATATTGAAAACTGAAAACTCATGTTGAATGTTGAGAGCTTGGTAAGCTTTTGTTGTCTTTTGGTTAGAAACGTCGATTGCTCAGGATATTGATTCCCTTGAGATCGTCGTAAGAGTTAGGTGCTATTGTAGGATTAATCAATTGAGGTCTTTGGGTTTAATATACCCATAGGTTTCCTTTGATTTCTTCTTTGTGTGTCTAATTATTTATCCTTTACTTTCCGTCTTTTTGATTTCCGCATATTGTCATCGTTTGTCTTGTGAGAATCGTATCATAAACAATCGGTTCAGGGTAACAAAGTCATGTGCTTTGTCTACTTCATGATGTATGGAATGATGCTTGTTCCACTCACTCCAAACTACCACATTGCTCTAGTGTCATGGACACTACTTGTTATTTGTTGCAACAAAGATCCAATTGACTTGTAATACAAACTTATGGTTAGTTTTTATAGTTTTTAAAACTTATGGGTATAAATCATATTTTTCTAAAAAAGTGAAATATGATTCTCAAATACTATGGCCAAACACATGGTGAAATTTTACCCATATTTTCATCCAAATAATATTTGCGAAGAATATTTAGAAATCAATGGGCAAACGCTAGCTTAGTGTCGCCTCTTCATAGAGGTTCATTAACAAGGAAAAGTATACCTTCGGACCTTGATAACGACATTGAAGAGCACCTTAAGCGAGGTGAAGCGCTCAACACATTTTAAGCCTCGCTTCAGGTCTTAAGTGTCCTTCAATAACACTAACTAAAATGTCATAAATAATAAAAATATCTTTATCTTAGAGATTTACTCTCACTTCAGACTATACAATCAATAATTTTAGCAATGGAACTTTCAAAAGGTAGCATACAGGTCATGCTTCAGTAGTCACTATCATTCGATAATAATATAATTGAATATCTTCGAGGTGTAATTAACTATCTCACAGCGATTAGCTTCATCATGTGTAAATGAAGTCTCCTAGCATCTTCTTTATTGGAGAGGTGTCTAACAAAGAAGTTTCCTCTACTTCAACATTAAGATGCCTCTAACTTACTGTATTTAATAGGCAAAAGGGTTTGGTAGACCCATGAACTTGTATGTGTTTGTTTTATGAACCCTTCTACTTAACTATTTACCTACTGAACTCTTAAACTCAATAAAACACAATATATCGAACCCCTCTAACCATTGACCAGACTTATGTGGCATTAAAATAGCTATTGTCATCTTCTTTAACAGATCTTTGACATTAGAACCTCCTTGACGTCAAGTTTCAAGCTGCTATCAGTTGAGGGAAAGAGTGATACTGGTTGATTTTATGGCGATGCTCGTTAGAGTCCACTGATTTGCAGTGGAGTGGGAGAGAGAAAGGCGACGTTGATACCTTTTTCGCCAGAATGGGAGGTGGCAAGGGTATTTGTTGATACAACGAAGAGCATGGAGAGCATAGGTGGTCTCTGATGATTCGCAGGGCGTCACCAGTGGTATGGGTTGTAGCAGCTTAGGGTTGTTGATTTTGTGGAGGCTGGAGAAGGAGGAAAGGAAAATGGTGAGGGTTTGCGATGGAGATGGAAACGATTAAAGGAGAATGTACAGGTCTCCCCGGCAAGAGGAGCGGTGGGGAGACGACTTTTGCCGGTGGATTTTGGATGTTACATGGTTGAAACGAGAGAGGAGGCGTGACGTCAGAAAAATTCAAAGACTACTATGTACAGACACTAGTCTGTGTTTTATGTTTTTATTTTACAAGAACATACATTCCTGGTCTTCATGACCGTTTGTGATCATTCTTTTTTATCTCTCTATAAGAATTCATTATTAATTGGTCTATAAGAATGTCCAAACTGCAGATTGTACAATCAAACCAACATACCTTCACACTTTCACAGAAGATTTTTGTGCTCCTCACCACATTTTGTAACATTTATATTTGTGGTAGCTCGTAAACCACTTATGCTAGAATAGAAAGACCAATAATTATAGTAGTCTAAGGTTGTATATTGTAATGCTGCAAAATTGTAATTCTTTTGGAAGTTAGACCCCAGTTTTCCCTATATTTTTTTACTAAAATGAATAAAGGACTACTAAGTCAAGAGAAATAAAAAGAACTCATTGAAGAACACTACATGAAAAAGTTGTTAATATTTCAATACCGAAAGGTTTTGAGGAAAATATTAAGACTCAAGAACATGAAAGTGTGACTATTATAGTAGTACTTAGTTGTAGTGAGAGCATAACGAAGATTGATTGGTTTTGTATGTTTAACAAGACTTTCATGATAAAACTCTTGTAAAGAAGTAAAAGTTTGAAGGGTTTCATGATAGGGCCTCTGAAGATATAATAGAAAATCGATAAGTTACGACTCAGCACTACTAGACGAAGTTGCATAAGAAAACAACTTGGTAAGATCCTTTTGATAAGAACTATAAAAGGAATATATGTGAAAGTTGTAAATGCATTGTTAACAGTCTAAGTGGGAGATTGTTAGGGTATATACTATTAATCATGTGTTTAGAAATAGTATTCTAATAATTTTGAAGATTAAATATTTTAGTGGGAGATTCTTAGTGTCACGACTCGAACCTACACCCTGGACGTGGCTGACACTCAAGAACCATTGATGGTCCCCAAGCAAACCCTCATCCTGGATGACTACAAGCGGAAGACTAACTTGAGCATACATAAGCGTCAAATTGAAAGAAATGTTTAAAAATTGAATCGCAAAAATTCACTGAATATACTGAGTATTAAATAAAATATTTGAAACTCATAGACTCTCTAAAACTATCTATCTATGAAGCCTCTACTATATATACACGAGTGTTGGGACAAGACCCGCGACTATTCAAAATGCCACCAATACTAACAATTCCTAAAACTGGAGTTCACTAGAAGAAAGGAGACCTCACGCGAAAGCTGACAAGCGGATGAAGTGATCTCAATAGACTCTTGTTGAGGATCCTAAGAACCTATATCTACATCATTAAAAGATTAAGGTCGAATAACATCAGTACATTGAATGTGCGAGTATATGTAAATAGTTGAATAACAAATAACTGAAAGAAAGGACTGCAATAAATAATTATGTACTCAGGCTGAATGTAAAGAAATAAAGGAGTTCAATCATTTAAAGCTTTACAAAATACTTTATCATCTTTGAACTCAACATAATATGTGATATATAAAAATACACTTTAACTCTATTGGGAGATTCTCTAACTGACAACCATCACTATGAGCTACGTGATGATACCTCAACTAATCCACTAAGCTCTGCTCGAAGGCACTTAGGATTCATCTAAAAAGTATGATCCTGTACCCATGTTGGCATACATGGTTTATAAGGAATGTGAGCTGTCTGAACTCATCCCTATATCGGTGCTCAATATTACTCCCAATAATACATACCTCATGCTCATATGTTTAAAAACATAACTCTTCCTCTGGTTTGAGATTATTACTCAAACTACCCTCTTAAAAGAGGTAACTTCTCTTGAAATATCTTTTGAACTTATAATTCATTTAGATATCAAAGTTTCTCTTTTATCAATATAAAAAACAGATACCTTTGTGAATACTTAGTTCCCTTATACTCTTACTCAATTCATACTTGAAAACTTTTTCTCAAAATCATATTGTGATATGACCATTGATGACTCGGGAAGTCATATTGTATAAACATTGATGGTATATCTAGATATCATATTGCTTAAACATTGATGTCATACTAGATTGTCATACTAATCATGTTCTGGAAACTCTTTCTCAAAACTCAATTTTACTTCCTCAAAAACTTAGTTTAAACTCAAGTGCTGGGTTTAAAAGAACTTCTCAAAATTTATAACTCAATTCATAGGGTTTATGCGGAATTATGGACATGAACGACTCAACTCATGGATCTTAATAGCAATATGGAAACTCAGTACTCAGAACTCAAGGATACTACTCATCTAAAAAATACTCAATTCATAGGGTTCATGTTGAAATACAGACATAAACGAATCAACTCAAGAATCTTAATGCATAACATATAGAAATTCAATAATTAGGAATAGAATTTCAAAAAGAATTCGGAACTCAAGAACTCAAAATCAACTCATCTCAAGAATACTCAAATCTAGGGGTAGAATCCTAGATTTTTCTTATATTGATTTGAAAGTAGATGTAGGGCGTGAGGATGAACTAATCAAACACTATGATAGCCTTACAAACCTAGAAGAACAAGGTTCTTGAAGAATCTTGAAGAAGAACTTGATTAGAAGCCTTAAACCCATAGCTTGAAGGAGAAAAATCAAGAAAACCTTTCTTGAGATTTCTTAAATTAGTTTCTTGAAACTCTATGACCAAGAATTATGATTTTCATAAGTGATTCATAATTGTATGGAGGAATTTGAGTTGGAAAGAATGGAATTCTTGGAGAAAGACTTACCTTGAAGAAGAATCTTGAATGGAGTCTTCTACTTTGTTTTTTCTTTAGGGTTTTGCCTTAGGGTTTGAGAGAGAAGAGAATGATGGATTAAGAGATGAAAATCTCATTGTTTTGGGTCTTAATTAGTCAAGAAATTCATTTAGGATTTTATTAGAGGTAAAAATACAAAAACAACCCTTTTTTAATGTTTTCCCGTCGGCTAATTCGTCACTGCATTGTATCATGTTACAAAATTGGTCATAATTTTTACTCAAAAGATGGATTGTTGTGAAATTGGTGGCGTTGGAAAGAAGATTCAAATATCTTTAATTTAATAGGTTATGGGCCACGTAACTCTTTATATTATAAGAGATATGATTGTTTGAAGTTGATCAAAAGAGAATCTTACATCATACTTAATCGGGGGTAAGGAAATTTTCAACTCAACTTTGTGCTAGGAGTTTTTAGTTACCTTAATTGATATCCAAAATCATTCCCACCCACACTAAAGAATTTACCTTGCACATATGATTAATTTAAGAACCACCCGATACGACCTTATATGTAAATAAAGAATAGTTTGGGTCTTAACTTAGAAATTTTTGGAATGTTACAGTTAGGGTATATACTACTAACCATGCATTTAGATATAGAACATTATAACAATCATGATGGTTAAATATCTAAGTGGGAGATTGTTGGGATATATACTATTAACCATGTGTTTAGATATAGTATTTATTATAGATTAATTATTTATTCATTTTTAATAGATCATATATTCATTTATGGTGTCTGCTTACTTATATAGTAGATGATTTAGTGTATAGAGTTTAAGTTTATACACAGAGGATTAAATCATCGATTCTTATAAGTATAAAGTTTTTTGTTCACAATCTAAGATGGGAATGGGACATGTCATCGGTACGATTGTAGAACAAGATTATATGTAGTTTATCTTGATTATGAGAATGGTATAGTTCAAACTTTTTGTGCTAGTGCATTTTGTATGTATTGAACGGGATTGAGTAGAGACAGTTGTTTTAGACTAACTGACAAAAGTATATTCTCTAAACTATTAAATGTACTCATATTCTTAATCCTGATATAACTATTATGATCTGTATAAGTTAATTATCGTTTTGATTTATTAAAAGGTGAGATTCTAAGATGGGTAAATATGCCTGGTACATTGGATGATGATAATTAATATTGTTGAAATAATAAGCTAGTTGACGGATTCCATGTCTCAATATAAAGAATGATGATATGCCTTTTTGAGAAGCTTATAAGTTTTCATTGTGTCAAACCTTGCAAGTGGATTATGAATCCGACACATAAAATAAGTTAAAAAGTACTCTAAAGGAAATTGATCATTGAATTAAATTCATCGGTAATTTAATTTATTCATTAGTATCTGTAATCTTAACATGGTAATTACATATGTTTTTAGAGGGGAATTTTAAAATATAAATAGAGGAGTGCTATTATGAATTTCTAGTGGGATGATTTGTAATTTATCATGGTAAGAATAATTCAAATTAATTATTTAGAATTATTTCCATAATAGGAAGCCTCAGTAATTAATTCGGGGGTCCAAATCGTGTCCATATTTAACTAGAACTCAGAATCTATTCTAAGGAAAAAAAGAGAAGTATGTGTCTTTCTTTATTCTAAGGAAAGGAGAAGTATGTGTCTTTCTCTATTCTAAGGAAAGGGAGAAGTACATGTATTTTTCTATTCTAAGGAAAGGGAGAAGTACATGTCTTTTTCTATTCTAAGGAAAGATTTTGTGTTTTTTGTCCTCCTTGGACTAGGAAGAATCTCTATAAATAGGGATTCTTCTAACCCTTGAAGGAAGAGAAGTTTGATATATGATACTTGCCCACCCAAGTATTGAGGGTTCGTAAGTGAATTTTGGATCACTGTAGAAGACCACAGAATTGTGGTCCAGTTTGTGGACTAGCTTGTGGATTCGTTTGATGGTTTTAGCTTGTCGACTAGCTTGTGGATTCTCTTGAAGGTATCTGCTCACGCTTCAAGAGGTAAATCTTGAATAAAATTTTATAAAATTTATGTGTTTTAGCATAAACTACGTGTTGTCTGTTATTCATGTAAGCAGTATGATTCTGGTATGCTTCCATTGTGCATATAGTTTTCCAACACTTTAGTACCAAGAATTCAAGTGTGAATAAAAGCTTATTGTTTCCATGAAACTTCTGATACATTTCTGCTAATAAAGTTGTTATCTAGCCATGTGAATCCAGATATGATAAAGTAGCACAAGAATATAAAAGTAACATTGGAATGTTAGAATAGTTCTCTATCAAACAAAAGTTTAGATATGAACAAAACTAAGTCACAAAATTATTGAAATAGTTAATCATCAAATGTGAACAAGCAAATAGTAAATACCTGTATTTTCTTCTGCGAGGTCTACAAGAGACACAACATTTATTTTCAAGAGTCTGGATTTAACGATTCTTGAGAAATGTATGCTTATAAACAGACAACACTACCCGCACAACACAAAAATTAGATGTATCAATGACTACCTATTTTATTTAGTATAATATTAATAATATAAAACGGACCAAAACACAATCCCATGAGGCATATCTAAACCTATCAGCCACTCATACCTCCAAGGGAATAATTAATAACTATGTTGCTCGAAAATGGGTGCGGCATCAAAAGTGAAGAGTCCGTGCAACTAAAATCAATAACAAGCTAACTATACATATTGGATTAAATGGACAACAAGAGTCAACTAAACAATAAGATAAGATAGAAACATTTTTTCTATATATCTGATTCAGCTCAGTTAGTTACATTAATGACAATAAAAGTTATAAAAAATAAAAATAAGGCTTCATCAAAACTTCTAAAAGTTTCATACTACTTGAATTAATAAATCAAACAATGCCTGTGGATATAAATTCAGGATAAATTACAAGAAGAACTTCCAAAAGGAACCGCAAATATTAAGAAATTGATCACATCATTCAACTTTTAGGTATATTGGATGAGATAAAGTTATATTGGATCAGTCTAAACCCCTCGAGATTGAAGGACCATAAGGATGGAAAGATTTCTTCAAACAGACTACACTACTCTTGAACCCACAAACTGTATAGCCATAAAATTACGATCTAACAAACCTCAAGCATTGAAAGGAGACTGTAGAAGTTTAGTCGAAAAATTAATATTTTTCAAGAAATTCATCAAACATGTGTGACACAAATAGTTTTACCTAAAAATCTAACAAAACTCAATTCTTTTCTAAAAAGATCTTTTATTATTTACAAAAGTAGGGAAAAACAAATTCAAGCTTCAAGTAGGATCACTCATATGTCATATTAAACACAATTTCATTAGCAGTGGTTTTTTTATAAGAAGAGTCACAATAAAAAAAAGGTAAGAAGACCAAATAAAAAAGAAACAAAACTAAAATTTAATGTTAAGTTTAAACCAATGTCTTAGACCACGATTAAAGCAGAAAGTACACTTATATGTCCTACTTATGATAACAATGTTTATAGAGCGCGAGACAGAGATATTGGAAAGATTGTGGCCTTAAAGAAAGTTCATTTTTATATCACAGAACAAAAAAAGCCCAAATTAATTGAACAACAATATGAAAGTGGAACAACACACAAAACAAATGAAACCTAAAGTGGCAGACACCAAGCTGAACTTAGTTAAAGCAAAAGCAGAAGACCGATGGTCATAAATAATTCAACCCAAAAATTTGATGACATTGAAAATAAGCCACTAAAAGAAAGAAATGAGGAGAAGATTGAAAGAGAGAGGGGTATACTGAAGATGTTAGTTATTGTTTTTCTCTTTCAGTTGTTAGCTAGTGTTTTAGCTGACCGAGTCTTTAGCAAATAAGTAGGTTGTTGAATAGAAGTAGGAGAATCCTTTTAGTTTGTTAGTAGTTGAGTAGTTGTAGGAGTTAGTGGATTGCTACTTTATTTTTCCGTGAGTAAAACTCTATTTAAAGAGTTCACTTGATGTACTTCAGTGAGATGATTAATATTTCGCCAATTAAATAGAGTCCACGTTTTATCTTCTCATCTCTGTTTTTCCATCAGTGGTATCAGCGCCAGGTTAAAACCTTTTAACTTTGGTGAGAGAAACGCATAAGAAAAATTGCAGCAGCAAGTGTACCTATGGCTTCAGAAAACTTTGTGCAGGCATCC
>JAJOOR010005864.1:0-27005 GCA_036250505.1 Solanum acaule
TAAATAAATTATATCCAAAATGTCAACAAGAAATTAAGCTTTGTGGTAAGTTTTTATCCTACGTAACACTAAAACAAGTTAAATTCGAAAAAGAGAAAGAAAAGAGCCTTCGAATTATCTCGATATTCTTGACATCATGTTGTGTGAAAATATTGGCAGCAAGTGGTAGTGAAGATGCATGTATGAAGGGATTTAGTGATTGCACACTCATTTTCAACAATATATTGGACATTGCTGGCGACATAAATGTAAGAACGTGCAACTTCTTTCAGTTTTTTCTAACGAGACAAGGGTGTCATATAACTACGAGCACATATGTTTTTATAACAATCTGATGGATTTGTGACTTTTTCACCTGCAGTACTACGATATCCGGAAGACCTGCAGTGGTAGCCTCTGCTATGACTTCTCGAGAATGGAAACTTACCTCAACGATAACCAAGTTAAGGAAGCCCTCGGTGTTCCCACTGGTATTGATTTTGTCTCGTGTAGTTCTTCAGTTTATCGGGCGATGATGAAGGACTGGATGAAGAATCTTGAAGTCGGTATTCCTCAACTTCTTGAGGATGGTATCAATCTACTCATTTATGCTGGAGAGTATGACCTTATCTGCAACTGGATTGGTAAGTTTCATTCACCTATAACAGAAAAGTGCAAAAAAACTCTAAAAGGTCCGTTGGGGTTTTAAGTGCAAATAAAGCGTAGGCATTAGTCCAAAATTAATAATAATAAGCATGAATGGCAAAGTGAAATATCAATTAGTGTCGCCTCTTCAGAAGAGGCTCATTGGCAAGGAAAAGTATGCCTTAGAACCTTGATGATGACGCTGAAGCGCACATTAAGCGAGCTGAAGCACTCAACATATTTTGAGCCTCGTTTCAGGGCTTATGCATGCGCCTTTGACAACACTGATAAATCAAAACAGTATCAATTGACGACTAAACTATTGTTTCTTGAAATGGACAGGGAACTCAAATTGGGTGCATGCAGTAGAATGGTCTGGGCAGAAAGGCTTTGAGGCTGCACCGTCTGTTTCTTTCACAGTAGACGGTGAGGAGAAAGGTGTTCAAAAGAAGTATGGACCACTGATGTTCCTCAAGGTCCACGATGCAGGTCATATGGTGCCGATGGACCAACCTAAGGCAGCACTTGACATGCTTCAGAGGTGGACTCATGGCAACTTGTGAAGAATCAATTTAAAAACCACACATACTGAAACAGATTAACAATTTACCAGCTTTATAATATCAGCTAAACATAGAAAATCATGTAGATACATTTCACCCTTTCAGGTGAATGTTGTTCTTCTAAGATATTGGATTAAGCATTATAACATATAGTGAACCACACACACTGTTAACTCTTATGATTTGTTATTCCTATCTTGCATTATGTTGATCACGCCGGTGTCAAAGTAATTAATCATTTCAAACCTGTAAGGAGCACAGTGGTCGAACAGTATTCAGGGGATAAGAAAAGGGCATAAACAGGCAAGCTATTCAATATAACAACTGACGAAACTAATTTTGATTCTAGCTTAACTGATGTTAAGAACTGGTTGTTTCCGTATTTTCTGTGCCTTAACACTGGGGGAAGAGAACAGATTCATTTTTTCCCAAGCAACAGAACATGTAACTAACACTTTCAACGCTAAAGTGAATTGATCAATACTTGCAAATACTTCATATTTTTACCCCTTCAGCGGTGATACTCAAGCAGCAGGATTGTAAGTTAAATTTTCACAATCAGAGGATAAACTTTTAAATAAACAGCTGGTACAATGCCCCGATTCCTCGGACTCTGGTACAGGTTGTGCATTGACATACCAGACTTGAAGGAAATTCTACACTTAATATTGGACTAGCTTGAAAAAAAACAAATATACCCTACAGGTCCTGTATGTTCAACCAATTCAGCTAAATAAAGACCTAGATGATACACAGGATCCAGGTCCCCTATTTCTCTGGCTCTGAAACAGACAGTTTCGACATACCAAACTTGAAGAAAATTTCTCCAATTTGACCGACCATATACTTGTCCCATGCATTTCCGGTCTATTAAACAAGTTCATTTACATCAAGATTGTTTATTTATATCTTAGATATCCTCATTGAACTGAACATATTGAATGGGAAACAGAATCACATGTTTATTGATCTTGTTAGATGGCACATCAAGCAAACTTTGATATGCTACCCAAGACTTAAATTTCACATTTCGTTTAAAGCTTTCATAAGATAGATAACTATAATAATGGAAGCAGACCCCATGGTCTTCTAAGCTCAGAGTAGTGTTTAAATGAGAAAACTAATATTTAACAAAAGATGCATTCATGTTCTTTTTGTCAATGGAACGATGGAGATGTACACAAACATTAAGGCTGCTCAAAAGAACATTTGACACACAAACACCTGAATGCAATAGCTATGGACCGCCTCTTGCTCGATATAGTTCCCTCAAGGTCTCGATCACAGGCTGAAAACCTGTCCGCAATGGAAAAACTGATACCACTCGTAGATGTCGTGCATTTCCATTCTTTGGTTGGGACAAGGTGATCTTCAACATTTCTCCCTCCAAAGCATTACCGGCAGACGCTGCTGCATAAAAGAATTCTCAAAAAGTCAGAATCCTCTTCATATGGCCCAGCAAAACACTGTAAGATGCAATTACAAGATTCTTGGAAAAAAAATTATGGACCATGACCAAATACTTTCTCTGTTCCATTTAACATGAGAATTTTAAGATACTAATTGAACTTATATATTACATTTAGCAATAGTAGAAGAAAATACTAAAATGATTGTTGGAGTATAGTTAGATGGAGAAACATTTCAACAAAAATATGAAATTTGAATAAGATTAATAAATTAGAATACTTGAAAGTCAAGAAAGTCGTGTGGCAATAAAATAGTGTCAAGTGTCAACCATCTTGGGACATCTCCAAATAAAAAGAGTTATCCCATAAATTGGGACAGAGGGAGTAAGTTTCATTAGAATTTTCAATTCCTACAGAAACATTCCCCCATCATCTCCTACTTCTTTCATTCTTTTTTGTTTCATAGAATTCCCAAAGCATAAGGAAAACAAAATTTATAACTCTTATTGATGACAGAGGCAAGTATAAAAAGTGTGCTTTTCATTTACTACTCCAGTCAAACCTGTCTCTAACAGCATTTCACTATAACGGCTAAGTTTTCTTTGGAACTGACTTTCATATTATATTTTAGTATACTAAGTTTTCATTGGAACTGACTTTCATATTATATTTTAGTATACTCTCTACAGCATCTCATTATAGCAGCCAAAAATATCCTGCAAACAATGCCGCTGACTTATTTCAAGCATAAGTGAAACGCCATTGTAAACTGCAAACTGGAATGCAATTATAAAAGGTACACAACAACAACAATCCCACAAGTGTGGTATGGGGAGGGTAGGATGTACGCAAACCTTACCCCTACCTTTGTTTGTGAGGTAGAGAGGTTGTTTCCGATAGACCCTCCACTCAAGAGAAGTGAAATCAAAGCCAGATTGAAAAGAAAATAACGATAACAAAATAGCAAGAGAAACAATACAAAATAAGCAACAGGAAATAGTAACAACAACAACAACATACCAATGAAAAATCCCATTGGGTATACTAACTAATACTACTAAATGAGAAGAAGATGAGGAGAGTAGACTAGCCCATGTCTCAACTACATAAAAGTACGACAACACTGGATTACTTACCCTTCTAGCCTAATACTTGACCTCCATACCTTCCCAAATCTTCAATAAGCTGAAGATATATCATGTTTTGTCTAATCACCTTTCTCAGTTCTTCTTAAACATACTTTTACCTCTCCTAAAACCTGCTATAGACAATCTCTCGACTACTCACTACCCTTCTAACCTAATTCTCGCCTTTCATACCTTCCTATGTAGGGTCATGTCGTAGTAAGCAAAATATGTGTCATGTTCTCTCTAATCACCTCCCTAGTCCTTCTTAAGTCTACTTCTACCTCTCCTTGTGTAGGGTCAAGTCGTAGCAAGCAAAATATGTGTCATGTTCTTTCTATAGTTCTTCTTAAGCCTACTTCTACCTCTCCTAAAAACCGATATAACCAGCCTTTCACACACCTCCTAAATGATGCATCAGTGCAACTTTAAAAGATAAAAAGGAAGATTAATCAAAGTTACCAGCAAAAGGGTGAGTCTTGGCAAAATCAAAGAACTCATCAGCAGAACAACCAAACAAAACCCTAGCCGCCCTATCAAACATTATCACCACTACCACTCTTTTCTCAGTAGCTATAGACATCTGCAAAAAAAAACCAAAATCACCAACAAAAAAAGCATCAAAATTGCACATAACAACACAAAATAAAAAGAAAAATTCACATACAAGAACACGAAAGAGGCGTTTGGAACCAGAAGAAGCAGAGTTAAAGTTGCAATTTTTGCAAAAGGGCATTGAAGAAGAATTGGGGATATGGGTATTTGGAGAAGGGTCAGGTAGAGTCTTTTCACATATAGAACAGACTGTGTAAAAGAGATTGTTGTGATCAATGGCTACCACCATGGAATTTAGTGTTATTGGCTGTTTGTCATTGTTAGGTTCTTCTACTAATGGTCTTTTTCTGGGGTTTGTTTGGCTGTTGTTATTGGAGCTTTCTGGATTCATTGATGGAGTTTTTCTTGTTCAGAATATTCAGTTTGTTCAAGAAAATGGTATCGTGGAAGGTGAAAGATTGATGCTGTGAGTAAAAGAGAACTTGGTTGGGGAATGGTGTGTTGGGCAAGGAAGAGAGGTAAAAAATGTATTTTTTTTTCTTTTTTACAAAATAGGTTTTTAATATATTCAATGTAATTATATAAGTGACGTCTAAAATAGTATTTTACAAAGAATTGAAGTCGGCGTATCTCTCAAAGTTTCTACATGTGAGATTTATGGAAAAGAAGGTCAAGTTATCCTTGCGAATAACTTGATGTGCTATCTTCATTCAAATCTTTGAGTGAAATGTCGCCAAAAGAAATAAAATGAAAATTCATGGATTGACTCCATCATCTCCATTCGGTAAGCAAAAAATAATGTAGATAATGGTGAGATTATACGTGTTATTTTCCAAATTATTACGAAGAGTTTTGGAAAAAAGTGTCTGGAAATCATATCATCAAAAAATTATTTGACTAACAGACACGAAAACCTAAGAAAATTGCTTAATTCCTCTTTAGTGGCCCATAAATGTTAAGAAAATGGCATGGATCATAGTGATGTTATACATATTGTTCCCTCGGATCATCGCAAAGGGTCCTGTAGAGGTTTTGAATAAGAAGTATCTCAAAAACGTATCACCAAAAAATTCATTGACTAACTCACACGAAAAACTGAGAAAATCGTCTAATTCCTATTGTGTGGCCCCTAAATGTTAAAAAATAGTATGGATCATGGTGAAACTATACATATTGTTTCCCCTAATCATTATGTAGGTTCCTGTAAAAAAAATTGAAAAGAAAGTGTCTGAAAACCACCAAAAAATTAATTGACATAAACACACAAAAATTGTGAAAATTACAATTTCTGAATGTTCACAAATTTACTATTAAATTCTTATTATTTGTCTTACCATGTTGATTTAGCTAGTCCTAAAAATGTGTTGGAGAGGATGTGTGTGCAGGATTTGACTAAGGAATGTCTCACCTACCGTCTTAAGGTATCCAAGTATGAAAAAAATATTAATGATTCAAGGTTTTGTCAAATTTTCTTAATATTTTTCATCTTATGTAGAAATACCGATCCCAAAAACGACAAGCTCCGATTGTTCAATCAGTTACTTCCAACGAGGAGCATCATTCCAATGTGTTGAATTCAAGTAACTTCTCTGCGGATGTCAATGAATTATTTGAAGGAGCAGACATACCTCAACCACCAGAAGTTCCTTCTATATCTAATTTACCAAATTCAAACGATTATTTCTTGAACGAGTGCAATGATTGGATTAATGAATTTCTAGAACTTGACGATATCGAGCTGAAATTAAGCTTGTAAATCAAAGTGTCAGATCCTACAACTTGCTAGATTACATGCGTTTTTTTAAAGCTCAACTCAAACATTCCTAGATGTTCAACATTTTTTATTGATCTATTGTGATTGGCCTCTGTAGAACTCAAACAATCTTTAACTTTAGTTCTTTTGCATATGAAAGGATTGAATGAATTTTTTTTTTTTGTCATTTTGTGTGTATGCTTTACTCATAAGACATGGATCACCTTCTTGAATCAATTTTCATCATGCCTTCTTCTATTTTACTTTTTTGTGATTGAAAATAAAAATAAATGTTATTCCTTTTAATAGATGTTAGTGTAATTTCTTCTACTGATGTTTTATGAAGGAACAATTGGAAATTGTCTGGTAGGATTTGTTTGTCTTAGTTCATATATGAATATGATTTCTAGTCCTAGTCTGAATGCACATTTGAATGGCTAAGATCTTGTCAGTAGATCTGAACACTAAAGAATTAAAATTGTTTGTTTTCAAACATTTGAATATATATAAATAATTTATTAGTATGTAAACACAGTAAGTATTATAATTCAAATAAAGTAGTAGTTAACTATTACATCAACAAAATATTAGAAAAAAATGTGATTCTTTGATAAACGTATATTTAAAATATAAATAAATATTTTAAGTTTGATAAAAATAAAATGGAGTTACATGAATTACATATATAAATTATAATAATAAAAATAATTGTTAGAAAAAGATTTAGTCATCTTTTTTTTAAAAAAAAATATTCAATAGAAATTAATCTTAAATAAATAGGTGAAACATCTCTATGTTCTATTATGTGTTTGCCCATGTACTATTTTCTAAAATAAATAGTGAATATGATACATTCAAATGATTTTAAACAAATTTATAAATACATCATAATCCAATTTCAACACATATTTATAAAGTTGTTTTGCACTTTAATCAAATAAATTTTATCAATTCTTGGTAAACAACTAGCAAGAACAAAAATTAAAAGTTAAGAGAAATAATTTAGATAACTAATAATTTTGGAGAATGAACGAGACCTGGATTATTTTTTTAAGAATAAAAATATGGAGCACAATTTTTTTCTGAAAACAAAAGTGTCTGAATGAGAATAAGACTCTGTCACAGATCTGGTTCATTCAAACCTTTTTAGACCCATTAAAAGATTTTCAAGTAAAAAAACAAACGCACTTAATGGCCTAATGTCTGGACAATTCAGATTCAGACCTCCATTAAGTGCAAATAAATGAGGATTAATTTGGTTTCCTACCATTTGAAATAGGGATGTTGCTAGTCATTTTCAATACACAGAAATATATATAGAAAAGAAAGATTTATAAAGAAATAGAGAGAACTTTTTAAAAAATTCACTATGACTAAATTTCTATATAAATTCAAATAGCTCAGTTAGTTTACCTATCTATTACTAGGTTTAGGGTTCGCTAGATTAATACTTAAAGTCGGATGTACATCACGTCGTACCCTAAAATGGAGCGAACAAATAAAGAATAAAATAAGAAAAATTTAAGAAAATCATTTTTTTAGAGGATCATATGAAAGCGACAATATAGTTTGAAGGATTCGAGCAACATAGTTAAATTATGAGGTACATATAGAGAGAGTAAGTCTTCAATTATATAATTAAAATATTCCAGAAGAATAAAAACCATGAGATATATAGGAATTGAATACTATTTAATATATCATGTATTAGGAGAAACCATAGAGGGAGATAATTACATCTTTAGAGGCTTGAAAGTGTATTAAAATTTTACTCAATGTTTAAAACTTCAACTTTTTCTTGTTTTTCCTTTTAAAAAAGGTATAAGTAAAGGTGCAGCTAAAGCTACAACCACCGAAACATTGTCAGTTTAATATTGTCTCGAAATATTATATGGAGTATGTAGATCAAATATTATTACTAATTTATGTACATATATTAAATTGTGAGCACTCCAATTAAAATTCATGACTTTGCCACTAACAGTATGGATATACTACTAGGAAAACAATACAACAACAACTACAACTATTACTACATCTAATCTAAAGTAATTTGAGATCGGCTGTATGAATTAATCATCAATGACCATGTTGTCTTTTTATTTAAGTATATCACATATTAATATAGTATAAAATAAAAATTAGAAGTACTAGCTTGAAGTTCTATACTTTTTATACTAGCATATAAATCTCACACGAGACCAAAAAAGTTTCTAAAACATGTAATTTGAAGTGAACTTACTAGCATGACTAAAAAAATATTATCAACTATTCTTCCCATTTCAATTTGTTTATCTGTTTTAATTTGATACCGAATTTGAGAAAGTACAATTTTTTTGAATATTGTGATCTTAAACTAAGATGTGTAGAATGTATCAAAATGTCCTTTAATCTTGTGATCTTAAATATGACTTGCAAAAAGTTAGAAGTAAAATTAGAAAATTGAAACGGAGGGATGTGATATTGTCTGTATCGCGAAAATAGTCAAGACTAATTTATTTTGAACACAAATTGGTAGATTATCAACATCTTGCTTAATTACATCTCCTTAAGATATTGACTACACTAGTTATTGACTTGCTATAAAGGTAGATTTTCAAAATGTGATACTCCCTTTATATTTAACTATTTGGCCAAATTTTATCCTTCATTTAGTATAAGGTGATAGAAACAAAAAAAAGAGAAACCAAAGAAAGAGAACAAAAATTCAAAAATCTCTTCTTCTTCTTTTTTTTTTTCTCTCAAAATCTTCAAAGGCTAAAAGATGGATTGTGAGATAATTCGTAATGTAGATGTTCCTTCGGCTTATGTTGGCCTCAGAATTCTCTTGGTTGATCCTGATACAACTTCTTTATCAAATATAGATGTAGGTATAATAATTTTATGTCTCTTTTAGTTTTCTCTCATATGTGTTAGAGCCTTTCCCCATAATTTTTGTTGGATCTCTAGGTAAATCTGTACTTATAGTCTATAGTTAAAGAAGTGAATTTCTGTAAAATTGCTTATTGAAGTTTGTTTTGTAAGATACATGAAATTTATAGATTGAATTTTATTTTTTTGGGTAGATTTGAGAGTTCAAATTCGAAGAAGAAAATTATTTTATTATTGGCAAAAATAATAAGATCCACATGACTAAAACTTTTAGTAAATTTTAACATGTGTTTCAGTCATGTATGACTAAGTGCAAATATCGGTGAATAAATTACAACAATGCTTAATAAGCTTGCTAAATTTGTTGTTGTTTTAATAAATTAATGGTTGAATTTTTTGTTTATGATGCTGGAGAACATAACAAATGGATGTGATTAGTTAAATTATGTCATTAAATAATCTATGTAATGGATGTTTGAGAACATAAGATTTTTCTAAAATTTTAATTTAAATTGTCTAACAAGAACACTTTATCATTCGAGCATATTGTGTTTTAAATATCTAAATAAAATTTACTGTCAAGTGTAAAAGGTTATCAATATAGTATAAAACAAAAATTAGAAGTACTAGAAGTTCTATACTTTTTATACTAGCATATAAATCTCACATACGAGACAAAAAAATTTCTAAAAACATGATATTTGAAATGAACTTACTAGCATGACTAAAGAAATATTATCAACTACACTCCCCATTTCAATTTGTTGGTCTGTTTTAGTTTGATACGGAATTTAAGAAAGTAAAGATAATTTTTGAATCTTGTGATTTTAAACTAAAGATGTGTCGAATGTACCAAAATGTCCTTTAATCTTGTGGTTTTAAACATAAATAATAAAAAGTTAGAATTAAAGAGTTGTCAAATAAAGAAAGAGACAAAAAAAAATAATTGAATGTACTAAAACTTAAAGTAAAATTAGAAAATTGAAATGGGGGGACTAAGTGATATTATCTGTATCGCGAAAATAGTCAAGACTAAATTATTTTGAACATAAATTGGTAGATTATCTACATCTTTCTTAATTACATCTCCCTAAAATATTGACTACGCTAATTATTGACTTGCTACAAAGGTATATTTCGAAAATCTAATATTCTCCATCTCTATTTAATTGACAAAATTTTATCCTTCATTTAGTATAAGGTGGTAGAAACAAAAAAAGAGAAACCAAAGAAAGAGAACAAAAATTCCAAAATCTCCTCTTCTTGTTCCTCTCAAAATCTTCATAGGCCTTGAGATGGATTGTGAGATAATTTGTAATGTAGATGTTCCTTCAGCCTATGTTGGTCTCAGAATTCTCTTGGTTGATCCTGATACAACTTCTTTATCAAATATAGCAGCAATTCTTGAAGAACATTCCTTTAAAGGTACAATAATTTTATGTCTCTTTTAGTTTTCTCTCATATGTGTTAGAGTCTTTCCCCCTAATTTTTGTTGGATCTTCGTGGTAAAATCTGTACTTACAGTCTATACATAAAAAAGTGAATTTCTGTAAAATTGCTATTGAAGTTTGTTTTGTAAGATACATGAAACTTATAGATCGAATTTAATTTTTTTTGGGTTAGATTTGAGTGTTGAAATTCGAAGAAGACAATTATTTTATTATTGGCAAAAAAATTGAGATGCACACGACTAAAACTTGTAGTAAATTCTAACATGTGTTCCAGTCATGTATGACTAAGTGCAGGTATAGATTAATAAATTACAACAATGCTTAATAAGCTTGTTAGATTTGTTGTTGATTTAATAAATTGATGGTTGAAATTTTTGTTTATGATGCTTGAGAACATAACAAATGGATGTGACTAGTTAAATTATGTCATTAAATAATCTATGTAATGGATGTTCGAGAACATAAGATATTTCTTAAATTTTAATTTGAATTATCAAACAAGAACACTTTATCATTTGTTTAAATGTTCAATCAAAGCATATTGTAGTTTAAATATCTAAATAAAATTTATTGTCAAGTGTAAAATGTTATTGATATAACAAACCTTATGAAAACATATTCATTTAATCATCAAATTTATCAACATCCTAGCTGAGTTGTACTTTAATTGGAAAAGAATTAGTTGGATTCTTAAGCAACAAGTTTAAATAAATTAACTTATCAAAGACTTGAATGATATTAGTCACCTAGCATCAATCAAATATTTCTTTCTATACTTCTAATGTAATATTATTAGTCAGTTCATACTACCTTTACCTGTGTAATAACATAAAGGAAAGGAAAGGGAAGGTGTATCACTGATTATTATGAAAATATCCCACAACATACATATTTTTTTAAAATATTTTCTGAGCTTGATTTTTGTTTATAGTAACTGCGATCAAACAAAGCCACTATAGCTCTATCCATTCTCCGGGAACATATCGACCAATTCGACTTGGTCATGGTGGAAGCCAACATGCTTGAAACGGACTACCTTGAGTTCATCAAGTCCACTCAACTCATCAAAGACAAACCTATTATTTGTAAGACCATTTCCTCAAAATCTTAATTATTCTGCTTGGTTTAATATGTGTTATTCATTAATTTAAAAGTGAATTTAAACGTGTTAATATAACACGTCATTATTGAACTTTATCTACAATAATAATAATATCAAAAAATTGACTTCTTTAACACATTAGTGTTACTTGGAGATTCTATATATATATTTTTGTCAGATTCTATATTTATATAAGTTCCTTACAAAAGTGGTGTACATAAATTCAAACATCTAACTTCTCCCCACAATTCTAGATACCTCATTTAATTAATATTTTGTTCTGATTTTTTATTTTTGGCTTAGTGATGTCTCCAAAGGTGACGATCGAAATGATAAAAGAAGCACCAACACAAGGGATATGCTTTATTTTTAAGAAGTCGCTCATTTCATCATTGAAACTCAAGGATGTATGGAAGCATGTGAAGTGGCACAATAAGAAGGCAAATGAAAAATCACAACACTACAAGGCTAATCAAGTTTATGTAATGGACAACACATCTTGTCCTGAGAAAATACAAGACAGAAAGGGAAAAAGCATAGCAAATTGCTCTGAGACTTATCAAGATCAAGCGGTAGGTTCTTTAATAGAAAAAGATGAGGCAAAAAGGTCTAAGAGAATGAGAAGAACGATTGAGGAGGCACAAGTTAAACATAGTGCTCCTTCAGAAAAAGAGGAGGATCATTCTTTGCTTTCGAAAATAAGTACAGAAAGACTAGAAAAGAAAAGACGAAATCTGAAATGGACAGCAGAGCTTGAGAAGAAATTAGACGAGGTTGTTCGCGAGTTAGGAGACAAAGGTAAGCGTTCAAAGACTTTGTTTTTATCCCGACAGAGAATAGTAGAAAAAATAAGAATGTTGGTTAAGGAAAATCTTAAGTAGACATTTTCTTAATGTTCATAATTTTACTATTAAATTCTTATTATTTATCTTACCATGTTGATTTAGCTGGTCCTAAAAATGTGCTGGAGAGGATGTGTGTGCAGGATTTGACTAAGGAATGTCTCACCTACAGTCTAAAGGTATCCAAGTATGAAAAAAACATTTATGATTCAAGCTAAGGTTTTGTCAATTTTTCCTAATATTTTCCATCTTATGTAGAAATACCGATCCCAAAAACGACAAGCTCCGAATGTTCAACCAGTTACTTCAACAAACTTCAACGAGAAACATCATTCCAAAGTATTCAATTCAAGTAACTTCTCTGCGGATGTCAATGAATTATTTCAAGGAGCATACATACCTCAACCACTAGAAGTTCCTTTGGTAGCTTTACCAAGTTCAAACGATTATTCCTTGAACGAGTGTGATGAGTGGATTAATGAATTCCTAGAGCTTGACGATTTCGAGCTGAAATTAAGATAGACGTGCTAGATTACATTCCTATTTTTGAAAGCTCAACTCAAACATCCCTAGATGTTCAACAGTTTTTATTGATCTTTTGTGATTGGCCTCTGTAGAACTCAAACAATCTTTAACTTTTGTTCTTTTGCATATGAAAGGATTGAATGGATTATTTTATTTTTTTTCATTTTGTGTGTATGCTTTACTCATAAGACATGGATCACTTTCTTGAATCAATTTTCATTATAAGCTCGCATCATGCCTTCTTCTATTTTATTTTTTTGTGATAGAAAATTAAAATAAATGTTATCCCTTTTAATAGAAGTTAGTGTGATTTCTTCTACTGATGTTTTATGAAGGAACAATAAGAAAGATGAAAATCGTCTAGTAGGATTTGTTTATCTTAGTTCATATATGAATAGGTTTTCTAGTCCTAGTTTAAGACCTTTTTTTTTTCATTAAGATTAAGTCGTCTGAATCTGAATGCACATCGATTAAGATCTTGTTTGTTGATCTGAACACTAAAGAATTTAAATCATTTGTTTTCAAACATCTGAATATATATAAATAATTTATTAATATGTAAACACAGTAAGTATTATAATTCAAATAAAATAGTAGTTAAATATTACATCAACAAAATATTAGAAAAAAATGTGATTCTATGATAAACGTATATTTGAATTATAAATAAATATTTTAAGTTTGATACAAAAAATGGAATTACACAAAAAAAAAATGGAATAACACGAATTATATATATAAATTATAATAATAAAAATAATTGTTAGAAAAAAATTTAGTCATCATTTTTTTGAAAAAAAAATATTCAACAAAAATTAATCTTAAATAAATAGGTGAAACATCTCTATGTTCTATAATATGTTTGGCCATGTACTCTTTTCTGAAATAAATAATGAATATGATACATTCAAAAGATTTTAAACAAATTTATAAAGGAATCATAATCCAATTTCACATATTTATGAAGTTGTTTTGCACTTTAATCAAATAAATTTCATCAATTCTTGGTAAACAACTAGCAAGAAGAAAAATTAAAAGTTTAAGAGAAATAGTTTAGATAACTAATAAAGTTGGAGAATGAATGAGACTTGACTTATTTTTTTTAGAAAAAAATATGGAGCATAATTTTTTTCTGAAAACAAAAGTGTCTTTAAAAGAGTTTGAATGAGAATAAGACTTTGTCACAAATCTGATTCATTCAGACCTTTTTAGACTCATTAAAAGATTTTCAAGTAAAAAAAATCAAATGCACTTAATGGCCTAATGTCTGAACCATTCAGATTCAGACCTCCATTAAGTGCAAACAAATGAAGCCTAATTTGGTTTCCTACCATTATAAATAGTGATTTTGCTAGTCATTTTCAATACACTAAAATATATACCGAAAAAGAAAGATTTATAAAGTAATAGAGAGAACGTTAATTAAGATTAAAGTACTTTTGAGTTTATAATATTTTCCCTCAAAATGATATTAGAGACTCTACAATCCTTGAGAATCAAAGAACTCTCGCTACCGGCGGGAGGTTAAGACCTATATATGTCAACCATTTGACCAATGATCATGTTGACAAAGGGTTGACATGAATTACATATGCATGAGAAAAAAAAACATCAGTAAACTGCTCCCAACCCATCACAAGAGAACCAACGGGCCTACAAGCAAGAACCGATCTCCACCACTCCTAGGCCACTCCTGCAAACTGATACAAGGTGTAACACACTCCATGTGCGCGCCTCTAAGATACCTAGGTTGAACAACCTATCCTGGAACTCGGTCAAGAAGTCATAAGCCTACTCTCCAGTCGTACTGTCAAACCTGGGAGGTGTCAAGCTAACAAATCTCTCAAAGCTCTTCTATTCGGCAACCGACATGGCCGCACTAGCAAAACGAACTACAAATCTCGGAGGTGCCATAGAAGTCACTGAAGAGGAACCAGGAATCTGAAATCCCACATTAGGCCCCTGAACTGGAGACGTAACACCAATTATAATAGGAGAACCTAAAGTACCCAGAAGAACACCAGAAGGAGGGGCACTATCCAATCTAGCCAATAATCTGAAGATCAGAGTGATGTCTTGAACTGAAGGAGGAACTTCATCGAGGAACATAATTCCAATGTGTTGAATCCAAGTAACTTCTCTGCAGATTTCAATGAATTATTTTAAGGAGCAAACATACCTCAACCACTAGAAGTTCCTTTTGTAGCTTTACCAATTTCAAACGATTATTTCTTGAACGAGTGCAATGAGTGGATTAATGAATTTCTAGAACTTGACGATTTCTAGCTGAAATTATGCTAGAAAATTAGAGTGTCAGATCCTACAACTTGCTATACATTCCTATTTTTGAAAGTGTCTGAAATATTGTTTCCCCAAGTCATCACGTAAATTCCTGTAAAAATATTGTGGAGCCAACCAGGATTTGGGGATTGAATGGGAAATGCTCAAAGGGGTGGAGGATTGCCAAACTATGGCTACACTTATAAATTAAGAAAGCATATGTAGGTGTTTTGTACTGTTAAGTCTAATATGAATTCTTTTTTGTTTATCTTGTGGTTGTCTTTCACAATTCAGCTTCCACATACTTCTATTTTCCGTGGGAGTTTCAATCTTATTATTAACTATTAAATAAAATTATTATTCAAAGGTATATTAAAATTTTACTCAATGTTTCAAACTTCAACTTTTTCTTCTTTTTCCTTTAAAAAAAGTTATAAGTAAAGGTGCAGTTAGAGCTACAACCAACGAAACATTGTCAGTTTAATACTGTATCAAAATATTATATGGTATATATAGATACAATATTATTACTAATTTATGTACATATATTAAATCCTAAGCACTCCAATTAAAATTATGACTTTGCCACTAGAAGTATGGATATACTACTAGGAAAACAATACAACAACTACTACTATTACTACATCTAATGTAAAGCAATCTTCAGGTCATGAGCCTGGTTGACCAATTCCTCTACCCCTCTTCTTCTTCTTCTTTTTCGAACTTCGAAAACCAAGGTTCAACTTGCATGTGTTAAGCATATTGTTTGAGTAGCACAATGTTCACTTCTTAGCGCTTAGTCACTACCTAAAAGTAAGCTTTTTGCTCTTTTCCTCTTACATAACAACAATGGAGGAGATAGTAAAAAAGTAGATCGATTATATGAATTTAATCTTGAATGAGCATGTTGTCTTTTTATTTAAGTACATCACATACCAGTATAGTAAAACAAAAATAAGAAGTACTAGAAGTTCTATACTTATTATACTAGCATATAAATCTCATACGCGACCAAAAAATTTCTAAAAACATGTTATTTGAAGTGAACTTGCTAGCATGACCAAAAAGATATTATCAACTAATCTCCCCATTTTAATTTGTTTGTCTGTTTTAATTTGATACGAAATTTAAGAAAGTAAAGAAAACTTTTGAATCTTGTGATCTTAAACTAAATATGTGTAGAATGTACCAAAATGTCCTTTAATCTTGTCATTTTAAACATGACTTGTAAAAAGTTAGAATTAAAGAGTTGCCAAATAAAGCAAGTGACAATTTTTTTTGAATGGACTAAAAATTAAAGTAAAATTAGAAAATTCAAAACGGAGAGACAAAGTGATATATATTGTCTGTATCGCGAAAATAGTCAAGACTAAATTATTTTGAACTCAAATTGGTAGATTATCAACATCTTGCTTAATTACGTCTCCCTAAGATTTTGACTACACTAGTTATTGACTTGCTATAAAGGTAGATTTTCAAAATCAAATATTCTCCCTCTATATGTAACTAATTGGCCAAATTTTATCCTTCATTTAGTAAAAGGTGGTAGAAACAAAAACAGAGAAACCAAAGAAAGAGAACAAAAATTCAAAATTCTATTCTTCTTCTTTTCTCTCAAAATCTTCAAAGGCTAAGAGATGGATTGTGAGATAATTCGTAATGTAGATGTTCCTTCAGCCTATGTTGGCCTCAGAATTCTCTTGGTTGATCCTGATACAACTTCTTTATCAAATATAGCAGCAATTCTCGAAGAACATTCCTTTAAAGGTATAATAATTTTATGTCTCTTTTAGTTTTCTCTCATATGTGTTGAGCCTTTTCCCCCTAAATTTTGTTGGATCTTCTAGGTAAATTCTCTACTTATAGTCTATAGTTAAAGAAGTGAATTTATGTAAAATTGCTAATTGAAGTTTGTTTTATCAGATACATGAAACTTATAATTTAATTTTGTTTGGATCGAATTTAATTTTTCTTGGGTAAATCTGAGTGTTGAAATTCAAAGAAGAAAATTATTTTATTATTGGCAAAAAAATGAAATGTACATAACTAAAACTTTTAGTAAATTTTAACATGTGTTCCAGTCATGTACAGGTATGGATGAATAAATTACAACAATGCTTAATAAGATTGTTAGATTTGTTATTGTTTTAATAATTTGATGGTTGAAATTTTTGTTTATGATGCTTCAGAACATAACAAATGGATATGACTAGTTAAATTATGTCATTAAATAATCTACGTAATGGATGTTTGAGAACATAAGATTTTTCTAAATTTTTAATTTAAATTGTCAAACAAGAACATTTAATCATTT
Source organism: Solanum acaule (assembly GCA_036250505.1). Classification (NCBI taxonomy): domain Eukaryota; kingdom Viridiplantae; phylum Streptophyta; class Magnoliopsida; order Solanales; family Solanaceae; genus Solanum; species Solanum acaule. The sequence continues at coordinate 17,414 of JAJOOR010005864.1, forward strand.
GTTTAAATGCTCAATCGAAGCATATTGTAGTTTAAAAATCTAAATAAAATTTATTGTCAAGTGTAAAAGGTTATTGATAGATCAAACCTTATGAAACTATATTCACTTAATCGTCAAATTTATCAAAGTTGAGTTGTACTTTAATTGAAAAAGAATCAGTTGGATTCTTAGGCAACAAGATTAAATTAATTAACTTATTAAAGACTTTAATGATATTAGTCATCTAGCATCAATCAAATATTTTTTTCTATACTTCTAATGTAATATTATTAGTCAATTCACACTACCTTTATCTGTGTAATAACATAAAGGAAAGGGAAGGTGTATCATTGATTATTATGAAAATATCCACAACATACATATTATTTTTTGTGATACTTTCTGAGCTTGATTTTTGTTTATAGTAACTGCGATCGAACAAGCAACTATAGCTTTATCCATTCTCCGGGAACAGATCGACCAATTCGACTTGGTCATGGTGGATGCCAACATGCTTGAAATGGACTACCTTGAATTCATCAAGTCCACTCAACTCATCAAAGACAAACCAATTATTTGTAAGATCATCTCCTCAAAATCTTAATTATTTTACGTGATTTAGTGTGTGCTATTCATTAATTCAAAAGTGTATTTAAACGTGTTAATATAACACATCATTATTGAACTGTATCTACTATAATAATATTAAAAGATTGACTTCTAAACACATTAGTGTTACTTGTAGTTTCTATTTACATATATATTTGGTCAAATTCTTTATTTATATAAGTTCCTTACAAAGTAGTGTTTATAAATTTGAACATCTAACTTCCTCGACAATTTTAAATACCTCATTTAATTAATATTTTGTTCTTGATTTTTTATTTTTGGTTTAGTGATGTCACCAGAGGTGACGATCGAAATGATAAAAGAAGCACCAACACAAGGGATATGCTTCATTTTTAAGAAGTCGCTCATTTCATCATTGAAACTCAAGGATGTATGGAAGCATGTGAAGTGGCACAATAAAAAGGCAAATGAGAAATCACAACACTACAATGCTAATCAAGTTTATATAATGGACAACACATCTTGTCCTACAAAAATGCAAGACAGAAAGGGAAAAAGCATAGTGAATTGCTCTGAGACTTATCAAGATCAAGAGGTAGGTTCTTTAATAGAAAAATATGAGGCAAAAAGGTCTAAGAGATTCAGAAGTACTAATGAGGAGGCACAAGTTAAACGTAGTGGTCCTTTAGAAAAAGAGGAGGATCATTCTTTGCTTTCGAAAATAAGTACAGACAGACCAGAAAAGAAAAGACGAAATCTGAAATGGACAGCTGAGCTTGATAAGAAATTAGACGAGGTTGTTCGCGAGCTAGGAGACAAAGGTAAGTGTTCAAAGACTTTGTTTTTATCCCGACTGAGAGAAGTAGAAAAAATAAGAATGTTGGTTAAGGAAAATCTTAAGTAGACATTTTCTGAATGTTCTCAATTTTTCTATTAAATTCTTATTATTTATCTTACCATGTTGATTTAGCTGGTCCTAAAAATGTGTTGGAGAGGATGTGTGTGCAGGATTTGACTATGGGATGTCTCACCTACCGTCTAAAGGTATCCAAGTATGAAAAAAATATTTATGATTCAAGGTTTTGTCAACTTTTCCTAATATTTTTCATCTTATGTAGAAATATCGATTCCAAAAACGACAAGCTTCGAATGTTTAACCAGTTACTTCAACAACCTTCAACGAGGAACAACATTCCAATGTGTTGAATTTAAGTAACTTCTCTGCGGATGTCAATGAATCATTTCAAGGAGCAGACATACCTCAACCACCAGAAGTTCCTTTTGTAGCTTTACCAAGTTCAAACGATTCTTCCTTGAACGAGTGTGATGATTGGATTAATGAATTTCTAGAACTTGACGATTTCGAGCTGAAATTAAGCTAGTAAATCAGAGTGTCAGATCCTCAACTTGCTAGATTACATGCCTTGAAAGCTCAACTCAAACATTCCTAGACGTTCAACAGTTTTTATTGATCTATTGTAGAACTCAAACAATCTTTAACTTTTGTTCTTTTGCATATGAAATGATTGTATGAATATTTTTTTTTTTATTTTTTATTTTGTGTGTATGCTTTACTCATAAGATATGGATCACCTTCTTGAATCAATTTTCATTATGCTCGCATCATGCCTTCTTCTATTTTATTTTATTTTTTGTGAAGAAGAAGTTAGTGTGATTCCTTCTATTGATGTTTTATGAAGGAATAATATAATATGAAAGAAGGAAAAAACAAAATCAAAGAACAAAAGTGATTCTAGAACAGGCAAAGATACTGATTATCTCGTAGCTTCCCAACTAGTCAACTGTTGTTTCCAGGAATAAATAAACAGATTTGAAAGTGCAGAAAGTAATATTGACACACTATGTCTTTATACTGGTTGGGATCCTGTGTGGATCTTACATCCAGTCCCCTTGGGTTGCAAGGGTGTTCTCTTCTAGCCTTTAAAATCTTTGTAGTGAGTACAAGTTTGAATATAGTTCCTATGTCTACACTCATCTTTCTCTTTTGATACAAAGCGTTACCAACAATATTTTTTTCTTCTCTTTTTTTTGTTTAAACAGTAGAAACTAAGTAATACAATGCTTGTTAAAAGTAGAGTAGATAATGTAGGATGATTCAGACTTGTTGTACACCTTCTTCTTTGACAGACGCAGCTTTAAAAGTGTTGAGACTTGAATCTTCTAAATGAAGAGATAGCAACCCAAGAGATTTAATTCTGGGAAAAGAAGGCAATGGAGATCCTTATTTTCCAAGAATAATGTTAAGGCTAATCTTCGATTTCCTTTTTGATTGTCCTTGATCTCTTTATTGAATTCTTGCTGATTGTCATCTTCCTTGATTGATGAATCTAAAGCAACAAACATTAAGCAATCAAACCAACATCAGTAGTATTCATTCTCCCCCTTTGGCATCAGCAAAAAGGAAAGAAGAAAGCATCCAACAAAAGCAGAAAATACACAGCAGTTTTAAGAAGGGCAACACAGCCTATTACAAAACAGAGAGCAAAACAAAACAGACAGCAGGAGTTTGAAACATAAGAGCAAACACATTAACGAGGATGCAAGTAGGTAAGCGTGTTGACAATAACAGTGGACATCTCCTCAAACTTGGAGGAAAGAGAGGTGGAAATGGCTTTAGAGCCAGTCCGAACCTTAGTCACAAACTTGATAGCCTCTTTGACAATCTGATCGAGCCTTAGCGTATGCGAGCCACATCTGCACCTGTTTTCTTAGTTACATCCTTCATATTATCTATCTTGAGGTGAGCAACAAGTAGGAGATCTTTAAGAGAGTCCACCTGTTCCCCATGGCAGTCATCATGGTCATAAGGTCGCTTACCTGAGTGAAAGTGATAGACAGCATCCAATTTTGCATTCATATCAGCAAGATTCGCCAGAGCAGCATTAAGTTTTGCAGAGGATACAGAGGTGGAAGATGAGGGTTTTGACTTCAGATTCTTTGCAGCAACATCTTCTGAATCATTCTTAAGAGCCCAAGAAGAATCATTACAAGAGTATCCCATGCTAACAAAGGTACGAGAATTATAGCATTGTTTGATGAAAATAGGAGAGAAGTCACCAAGACACATGAAGTGAGATTCCAGTATGCGAGTCATGAGCATACCAAAGGGTAGACTGGAGGGTTAAGAAATAACATACACCATGGCTGAGAGGATAAATGAGAAGAGATGAAATTTTATCTGAGAAACAAGACAGTATGTGAGCAGAGTGTCACGCTGAGTGAACATAGAGTGAGAACCAGCTCTAGGAAGGAGGGTAGTAGCAACAATATGGGCAATACCACGAGTCTCAAAAGATAGATATTTGGGACCTAGATGAGAAGGAATGGTAGCAGAAGGGTAAATAACGAGTTCATGTTTGGCCTGTCCGAAAGAGACATTGCATTCAGAAGGCCAACAATTTTTGGGAGGATCCATGATACCAGAACAAGAGATATCAAAGATAGAGTCAAATTTTTCAGAGTCAAAAAAGATGCGCTTACCAAGTACTAAAGATTCAATTTCTCCTGCCTTAGAAGAATGCAGGTTTGCATAAAAAATAAAGAAACAGAGAGTCGCGTAAATAAAGAGTCACATTCAGAAGGAACGTAATTAAAAGTAAGGAAACCCAATATATCAGGCGTGAGAAAAAAATTGAAAAAGGAAAACATTCAATACACGCAAGAACTTCAACAATTTAAGGGATTTTTAATGATGTTTAAAGATTTTCGGAGAGTGCAAAATCTTTCTTCTAAAGGAGGTTTCGTAAAAATATCAATCAGTTGAAATTTTTGTGCTAATAAAAGATATTTCAATGTCTCCATTAAGAACATGATCACAAATAAAATGATGCTTAATATCAATGTGCTTAGCAAGAGAATGATGCATAGAGTTTTTTGAAAGACAGATAGAACTAGAATTATCACACATGTAGTTCTTCTTTGAGAAGCTTTCCGAATTGTACACCCATCAACTGACCAATAATGTACAGACAAATAAATTGTGGCTATCCTTTTAGAGTCATCATGCAAGGTTAATGGCAAAGTAGAGCTCCAAAATAACATAATCTTCTTACTGGACCATGTTGTTACGTGTAAGGAGAGACTTCTTATACCACTGTAAACATGGCTATATGTTGGAATGGTAGCAACTGAACATATAGAATCAATATGCACAACAGGGGAATGCATAAACCACTGCCATCCCGTTTCCCACATTCGATTGATGTTATCAGAAGATCTATGCAAACAAAACATTCTAGTCATATCCATCAAAATTTCTCGAAAATTACTTGTGTGACCAGTTAACTTCAGGGTCTTCAGACTTATCCCTGGATCCCATATGGGAACAACCAGTCCATTTCCAATTAATTCAAGAGAGAACTTGCTCTTAATTCCTACGAATACATGTACTACTTGGACATGATCCCTTTTGGACATTTTATCAAACAAGTAGAAGCAACTCTAGTTTGTTTAATTTCCACATATTCAAGTAATGTATTAAGGCATACACTGGACAGATCAAGCTCTCGAGTACACTCAAAGATAAGAGAATCGAGTTTTACCTGTGGATCGTCAAGTATATGAAAGTTGTGAGGCCAAATTATCTCTGTCTCATCGCAGTTCAGGCATCCACCTCCTAGAGATGTATCACTTCCAATACGAATGTCGCACTCACAATCAATGCTGTGTAAGCAACCTCCTGCACTTCCTGGAGATGTAAGATCAGTTTTGATACAAATTGTACACTCAAAATCAATGTTGCATACACAACATATTATACTTCGCAAAGATGTAGCATCAATTCCGATACAAATGTTGCACTTGCAATTGACTTTGCATACACTACGTTCAGTTTCATCAGAATTCAGATTTGGTACTGGTGTTGACCTCCTTGCTATGGCGTTCAATCATTCTAGGATCAATTCTAGTGTTCCCCTAATGACCACCTCTGTTTCATTGAGTTTTCTGCCGCCAGTGGTCAATCTCTCTAGAATCTCGCCCTGCTTGTTAAGTGGATTGTCCATTGTTAATCTTCACGCACAGGTCACAGAACCAAGGATCATATACCAATTGTTGTGATCGAACTAATTAAACTCAGAATTTAAACTAAGCAAATCAAACTCTTAACAGTTTTTTTGGGGAATTTTCTCGGGTTTATATTAAGCAAAACTGAACTCTATTACAGAATAGAAACTACTACTATGAAATGGAAAGAACTGAAATACGGAATCTCCATAGATGAGATAAACTTGTAACCTGTAACAGAAGAAAGAGGAGAATTTAGGGATAGGAGAAGAAGAGGAAGAATAGTTTAGAGAGAATTGAGGAAGGTGAGGAAAATACCCAATTGATCGATGCCCCTCTTGCTCTTTCCGGGACTTAGTTATAGGATGCTGATGCTCACGTGCAATCACAGCCCTTCAGCTTCATAAACTCCAATTAAATCTCATGCGTCCAGGTATTATAATTCTATTCGTCGTTTCTTTATTCTTCACTTAGCTCATTTATTCAGGTCATGACATTCCCGCCCAGATCAAACAATCCTTGACCCCAATGATGATTATCAAAAATCTGTCCCATCCAGGTTCATGACAAACTCATAATCAAGAATTTAGAATTCATAAATAATAACTCGACTCATATAAGAGATTTTCGAAACTAAGGATATAATCCTAGATTTAACTCTTACTGACTGAATTAAGATGTAGGGCGTGAGGAAGAACTCAGTCCATCACTATGTATTACATACCTGGAAGAACAAAGTTCTTGGCGAAACTCAGAGATTGGCTTGAAAACTATAGCTTTCTCCTCTTGGATCCTTGCTCTAAGACTTCAATTGAAGTTTCAAATATGGCTGGAGATGTTTGACAGAAAACTCATCATCTGAAAGCATGGTCAAGCAAACATCTCCGGCCATAGTTGAAACTTGAATTGAAGTATGCATTGCTCTTGATGACAATTACCTTGATATCGAAGACTTGGAACTACATTGATAGACAAACAATTTTCCTTCCTCACTACTATCTCGAGAGAAGCAATCGGCCCAAGATGATGTCATTGGTTCGTTTCTTCTCTTTCCCTATCGGGAACTTCCTTGCTGAGTCGACATGATTCCTTGTTCGCGAGAATTTCCTCCATTCTGTGTTGTCTCCTCACTAAGCACTCTTCTTGACGTTTCTACCAATTCAATTTAGATGGTTTGAAAAGAAACACATACTTATTGAATAGTAATTCATTGACAATAGGTATAGAAACATCAACAGAATGCATAAGCTTTGAAGAACAAACCAAACTTACCTCTAAGCAGACAGGCAAAGAAAAACGCAAGCTTGAGATATTTACCTCCAAGAACTCAAACATGTGCAGCAGAACTATACAACAACATACCCTCAGCTAAAAAAGTAAGTTATTCAGGAAAAAAATGCAGCAAACCAAGAAACGTGAAGCAGAACTGTAATAACAGAAAAGAGATTCCCACATAATACAAACAGAGTTGCAAAGAAATTCAATGGCTCTAGCAAAATCAGAGAGAAAAAAACCATTAGCTTCTCAACCATAAGTAGTGGGTTCTGTTATCAACTTAACTTAGATGTTTTTATTAACAATACATACTTCGCTGAATTGTCATTCACAAAGAGTTGATTCACTCATCAACTGAGTTTAGATGGTTTGAAAAGCAACTATACTTGAACAAACCAAACTTCCCAAGATGAGGCACCCAACAATTTTTTATAAACATAATTACTAGAAATATGATCTCTTTCCATTAATCGGGTAACAAGGAATTACATTATGGAGACCATAACAATCAGAAACAAAAGTAACCCCAACTTCAAAATACCCTAACCCCACAAACTAAAACACTATCTACAACCACTAACACCCTAACCTCCAAATCCATATAAGGTCCTTCCCTGCCTCTTAAAGGCATACACAACATCCATAGCCGTTACCTGGCATGCTCAGTGTATGTAACAGTATCACAAATCATACTGTGCCGGTTGATGTCGCACCCTGCAGTAGAAATCAGAAACTCCCTATTATCTTTGGTGTCTTCTCTTTTAATTCAATATGTCTCTGGAGTTATGCATCACATGAGATGGCCACACCAAAATTGAAAAGCAAAAAAAAAAAGAAGAAAGAACTTGTGAATAGAGATTATCAGTATTTTAGAAATTGTCACAATAATGACAGAAAACATACAAAGTTAATATTAGAGCCTGCTGAGAACTATTCATTCAACCACTACAACTTATCACTATACTACCACTAACTAATTAACACCTAACCTATACGATATGCTCTGTATTACTCCACCAATTGTGAACTTTCATTTCTCAACATCACCAAAATGGGGGAAAATAACACAATGAAATGAACGAACTCATACCATTCATGTGTCACTGTAAGTGGAGATGGATAATTTCTAATTGGAAATATAGTCCTTCGTCAGTGAAGTACTGATGAACACCCGCTCAATTCTCTATTCTTGTCCGATATATATCATAAACAACAAAGGCCCATCAAATTTGAAACTGATTTGCACAATTGGATAAAGTGATAAGTGACATTAAAGAGTACAAAGAGATTACCTGGTAAACAAATGCATATCACCTAAACTGTCATATATTCACAAAGAATTGATTCAAATGTCACTTGAATTTAGATGGTTTGAAAGGCACCATATACTTATTGAATAGTCATTGATAAACGACGATTCCTTCAGGTGAGATGCGTTATAAGGAGGTGTGAGGAAGATGCCGCGGAGGAGGTACACAGCTGATATTAAAGATCCCTTCCAGAGGAGATGTTTCTGGCTCAAGACTTTTGATGCATCGAAAAAAGCTTCTAGGGCTTATGATACAGCAGCAAGGAAGTATCACAGCCACAGAGCCGTAACTAAATTTCCACAAGATAACCTCAGAGGTCACCCTTGCACTGTCAAAGAGCATGTCAAACCGTCATCGAATATTAAATGTATGACATTTCGTAAGTCCCTTTTCTTTTAATTTCCTTTCAAATTCAAAAAATATAAAAGGAAAATAAAACAATAAGAGAGGACCGACTTCGTTTTTTTCGAGAAATCTATGGATCAATTCTGATTCTTTCTTGTTCTCTTGATACTTTTTTGATCGAGATGTATAGATCCTTGATTCTTTTCAGATCAAGATGTATAGACCCTCAATTATTTTCCAATCGAGATGTATATATCCTTGATTCTTTCCCGATCGAGATATCTAGATCGTTGATTCTTTTTTGATAGCGATGTATTGATTCTATTCATGGATCAACACGAAAATGTGAGTCGATGTTTGGTTCCGCGCTGAATCATCATTTTAATGCTCTGAATATCCATAAGAATGTTGGAGCTCTCTTCTTTTGTTGTTTGTTTTTTGCAAATCAGCTTCTCGAGAAAATCGCGGGTGTTTTGGAGGTTATCTAGAGGAAAATTAATTACCTCATGTGGCCGTGATACCTCCTCACCGCCGGTCGTAAGCCCTAGCAGCTTCTTCGGTGTATCAAAAGTTCCAAGCAAAACACTTCTCCTCTGGCCAGGATCACTGATCTCAGTTGTGTACCTCCACCATGGCATCTTCCTCGCACCCCCTAAAACGCATCTCACCTGATGGAATCATCGCCTTGCTGATTTTCCTCCTGCGTCATTTGAAAACAATAGAAGAAATTTTTTATATGATGAAAAGAATGAGTGAGCTAAAAAAGAAGAGGGGGAGTGGTTGATATAGACGTCTCTCAAGGGGGTTTTCTTGATGGAATCGCCGCCTTTTATTTTTCCTCTGCATTATTTGAAACACGGAAGAAACCTTTTATATGAAGAGAAGAAGAATGAATGAGCAAAAAAGGAAAAGGGAGAGTGGTTTATATAGACAGCTTTCAAGGGGGGGGTTTGTGAATACATGATATTTGAGTTGTTTAGGAAAACATCTACTAAATTATTTTAAAATTAGAAAAATGACTTCTCTAAGGAAAATAAATCTCATTAATACATTCCAAATTCAATATTTGTCGGATTATATATTATTTG
>JAJOOR010005865.1:0-62479 GCA_036250505.1 Solanum acaule
TGGAGTGGACAACCTAGTAGATGAGCTAGCCACAAGAATGTGTAGTCCAATGGTCGACTATGTCAAGGGTCTTAAGCTAGAAGTCACATCAGGAAGATTTCATTGCCTACTGAGCATAGTGGAAGAGATGGGAGGAGCAATGAGAACAGGGAGGACAGAGTTGGAGGAAGCAAGGAAGAAGGCAAGAATAGCAGAACATAATAGACTTGAGGTGTTGTACAAGCTGAAGGAATCAGAAGAAATGGCAAGGAAATATCAAGGATTTCTTTCGAAAGCCAAGAATGGATCAAAGGAACAATTTGAGCAAGAGAAGGTATTACTCATACTTGATTAGTTTACTACAAATTCACTTAATGTCAGCCGTCTCTGTAGTCTGAAGAGAAAAACCTCTTCACTATGGGTGGTCAAGGATGCACTGTCTCTCAGAGTTTTGCTATTTAGTAAATTAAATTTACCTCCCATACTACATATACTGATAAATCTGGTGATTCTTCATTTGCTGTCACTATATGGATTTGAACTTTTTATGCCAAAACCTTTTGAACTCATTAAATTTCTTGTTATGATCTTCAGTTCTTTATTGAAGGAGTTCAAACTTGTTATTTTTCCAAAATTAACGAACTCAATGATAGAATACACGCTTCTGAGAATGTACATATGCTTAGAAATAGTGAATGAAACATCTTAATATGGATGGAATTTATACAGACAATAGTCATCCACTCACATATGCTTTTCTCAATCCCTGTGCATTAACATTGTGTATCATCTGTCCTTTCTCTATTCTGTAGTATCATAAATTCCAATTTTGTTATTTGTATTTCAATTGTTGACATGGAAATTGCTTGTAAACTGGTTTTGTTAGGAGCTGCATTTGGGAAATATCAGCTCTGCTCACTTGCTAAACCTTTTAGTGCTACTGACTGTGCTATTGTTTGCAAATTGTTGTTCTATCGTTAAGCTTGTAGTGAAGGACCAGGATCATGCTAAAGAGGACAACCTACTGTGGGAGCTACTACAGAAGAAGAGAAAATTAGGCATGGGAAATGGCAGCAGTAAACCATGCGGCCGTGCATTGAGACAGTTGAAAGAGCTAGGTCCACAAACCCCGCACTTGGGTCCCTCCTCTTCACCTTCATACAGTTCAAATGGGCAACGTTTGCTACCCATGATACCCCTGGGTACCTCACCTTCAGTGACGTATCCACAACATAAACCTCAGAAAAAGATCAAATCCGGATTTCGTACGTAAGATTTTAGCATATGACAAGCAGGTCACTTGCTGGTAGGAGGCTTGGACCAGTTTGCCCATGGCTTGGTTTTCGTAACTATACCTCGATTACCTTTTAACTTTTACTGCAAAGTGCTTCAGTGGTTTTGCCATTTTTGCGTTCTGTTATTCCACCATGTTGACAGTGTATAAAGTAAGCGTTAGAGTGCATTCACTGATTAACCTTTCTAAACCATGAAGATATCCTCTAGTGTGGACAGCGGTTACAAGCAAAATAACTGTCTGCAAACCATTGAAGAGCTGCCTATGTCTACTATCCTAAAGAAAGTAGTAGTAGTTGTATATGTTAAACAATAGTGGAAATGCAGATGCAGTAATGTCGATATAGGAACTAAATAACCCTGTTCACTATGAAAAACATTTCTAGATGAGTTCGGTCAGCGCTAAGCAAGTAGGGATATTAGAAATTTGAACAGGTGTAAGACTTGAAGTTTTCTAAAGCAGGTATTCAAGGAATATTAGCACATATTTATTCAGATTGTGTATCTCACTATGTAGTGATCTTCAACTATCAGGAAACATGGATGCAATTTTGTAACGTAAGTGATACTTCATAAGCGTGATCAATTTTCGTCATATATGTGCATTCTGTAACTATATAAGGAGATCAATAAATGTATAGAAGCAGCAACAAAACAGTACTCTACCTTTTCTGTGCTGTCAAGTGCAACAGTGATCCTGCACTTGTTACCAAATTAGCCAACTTAGGTGCTAATTTTGATTGTGCTAGCCTTCTCGAGATTGGCAGTCTTAAGTCATGGGATTAGCCCAACCCAAATCGTATTTGCTTACGCTTGCAAGGCTATTTCCCACATCAAGGACGCTGCTGCTATCGGGGTCAATCTCACAACTTTTGGGTCAACAATACCTCATATCCAAGACGATAAATAGGAAGACATAAACGAGAAAAAAGGTAATTCAAAAGGCACGATATATTGAAATTTCAAATTTTGATCTGATATACATACAATTACAGAATAATACATATGAAGAATGAATAGAAAGAAGGCAAATAATGAGATTATAAGGTATTGAGATTAGTAAACAAAAAGGTTCAGGATCATACTAAAGTATTGGAATTGGAGGTTTATACCTTGGAGTTGGTGTGGAATGGAGATAAGTGGGTGAAATTCCGTCCTGTGTATAGTTTTGGCGGGGTTAATGTCAATGGTGCTCTTCATTGGATGGATTGCGAAGAAAATGACAGAATTTACTGCTTCGATATTGAAGCAGAAAAGATCAAGTCCCTGCCAGCTCCACCAGGGCTGGAAACTCCATCCTCGTGTTTGAGGCTAGCAGAGTTGGGGAATTGTCTCTATTTGACTGATCATATCGACAAACAACACCTTAATATCTGGTGGATGAAAGAGTATGGGATTGCTGAATCTTGAACTAAAGATAACATTTTGGTGGATTCTATTCCCTCTGATATGGATAACTATAATTTTGAACTGAAAATATTTTGGAAAGATGGAGAAATCTTGAAGAAGTCGCACAAAACTAGCTTCTTACAACTAGGGCAGCGTATCGGCCGGTTCGATTTTGAAGTTTATCGATTCAACTTATCGGTTTGTAGACATGCTAAATTGTTAAGAACCATTAAGATATTAACTTAACGGTTACCAATTACCGGTTTATAGGTTATTGATCGTTATCGGTTTAAATGCTATGATTTGACACAAAAAATAAATGATTGAAAATCACTTAGAAGCATGGTGACAAACCAAATAAACAATGCACATATGTTTATAGCTTGTATCTTGCTCAAAAACAACACTAACACATTATAGAATCATCGAAAGTTTGAGACTGCCAGAAAAAAAAGAAAAGTAAATCCTAAGTCAAGGATTTTATATACCGAATGGTATAAATATCATTTATTAATAAACAATCGGGCTATCAGTTAACCTGTTAAGAAAAAACCTCAAATCGTTAAGAACCGATAACTCGATAATAAAAAAAAATCAAAACCATTAAACCAATAACCCATTATCGATGAACCAATAACTTTTTTTTGGTTCGGGTTATCGGTTTCGATTTGATTTTGAACTACCCTACTTACAACCCAAAAAGGAAGAAGCTCAGGGTGGTTAATGTTTACTGATCTTAGGCATATTTATATGCCTAAGTTGTCAATATTTACCCATGAATTGGTTAAATTAAAAGAATGATCTTTAGTTATTAACTTGATTTTGTTATACGTGTTATGATTATGCACTAATACATGTGATTAGAGGTTTCAGGAACTCTCAGGGAAATTGGAGTCAAATTGAAGAAAAGAGGTGCAAGAAAGCATGAAAAGCGGCTAAGGATGAAGGCCCCAGGGATAGGCGCACTGCTAGGCGCGAGGCGCTAAGGGCCAACATTCAGAGCCCTTTTTTAGGCGTATTGAGAGGCATGACGCGCCAAGGGTAGAAGTTCTGAAGTGTCTGATTGGCGCTCTGCAAGGCGTGACGCGCCAAGCCTTAACATTTAGAGACGTTTTCCTGGCGCTCTGCTAAGCGTGCCGCGCCATAGTAGGAAGTTCTGATACGAGTTCTAGGCGCAATGGCAGGTGCGACACGTCAGTGGCATCCTGACTTTTCCAGCTTAAAAGTGTTAAAAAAGGATTCCTAATTGTAATAGACTTTGGCTCAAATTTTCCTACTATTATAATAAACCCTTAGGGCTCTATTTTTAGGGTTCGACTTTTATTGGGTGTGCACGAGCAAGTATTCATGTTTGTAATAGGTTTTGATTTTCTAACTCTTCTATTTTTTGGAAATCGCATGAACAATTGTATTTTGTGGTTTTCTAATAACATGAGTGGCTAAACGCCTTAGTTCTGGGGCTGTAGCTACGAATGGATTGTTGAGTATTAAAGGCTTTTTGAATTAATTATTGGTTGTCATTATAAGTTGCTTCTATATTCTTGTTTTAGTATTTTATGCTTGATCACCATAAGATAAATATATTATCTAATCTTAAAATCGGGAGAGGAGAGGTTATATAGACCAGAGAATATAGAGAGCTCGGTCGACCCATTTTATTGAGGTGATTAGTGTTCAGGAGTGACGCCCGGACGAACACCTTGCTTGGATACAAAATAGGATGAAATATATGTGCAATAAGATGAAATATAAATGCTCGCCAGTTAGTCTATTTATCCCCACTCAACGATGTAGTTAGATAACTAACTGGAGTAGGTGACGAGAGGTGTATAGCCCGACTCATATAATTAACCCTATAAACCAGTAACTTGACAACTAAAATTAGTTCTAAGCCGATAATATGATACATGAGATTCACTACATGATGCAGCCTTGGAATTGTCTTTTACTTGCTTGAAACATCATCCTAAAGTCGTTCACAATTGGTTACTATTACTTATTGCATAATTAGTAGTAGTTAACAATCATCACAATCTCTTAAATGGTTACTTTTACTTTTATTTGTAGAATTAAGTGTTAGATATAAATTGATCATAAGTTCCTTGGGAACGATAACTCGTTTCTTTATGAATCTATATTACTTGCGTGACCACGTACACTTGCGTGTATAACTGGGAGCAACAAGTTTTTGGCGCCACTGCCGGGGACTTAGAAATTGATTTATATTCGTTCTTCTTAAGTCTACAATTAGAATATTCAGGTATTAATTACTTGATCTTAGCTTGTATATTGCAGGCACTTGACTTTCAGGTCTGGCTCGGAAGGGAGAACTTGTCGAACCTTACAACGAACCCGAAAGAGTTTTACGCCAGCGCAGAAAAATGAATTAAGGACGTCCAGGAGAATTGGGGTTAGGTGTTCGGGGAAAGAATGATGATAATAATCAAGACATCGTGAATAACCCGGAGAACGTGAATAACCAAGAGAACTTGAATAACCAAGGAGTACCCCATGTCGTACCCTCTAGACCAGTCCATGATGTGGCAGTCCCACTCACCGCCAATGTGGCATCTAGTATTAGGAAACCTCCACCGGGGGGTAGATTTGAACTAAAACAGGGCATGGTACAACTTCTCCATTCTAATGGGCAATTCACTGGTCTCTTTCACGAGGATCCCCAAATTCATCTTAGGAACTTTATAGAGATCACTGATACATACATCCCAACTGGAGTCTCATCGGACTATGTTGTTTCCATACTCATTGTTAGGAGCAACAAAACATCGGTTAGATACTAAGCCACCAAATTCCATCACTACCTGGGATAACCTAGCAAGGAAGTTCCTGAGTTGATTCTTTCAATCCAAGAAAACCGCATGGTTGAGGAGTGAGATATTATGCTTTAGGCAAAATCAATGGGAGGACATGTACCAAGCATGGGCTCATTTCAAACAAATATTAAATGCTTGCCCACACCACATGCAAACTAATGAGGTACTTGCTCACACTTTCTTTGAGGGTTTAAATTATAATGCTCGTGTACTTCTTAATAGTGTAGCAGGAGGACAAGCACTAGCTAAAACATGTGTAGAGTTGTTTGACTTACTCGATAGACTCTTGGAAGGGAACCCAGGATATGAGGGGGATATGCCTAGAACCACAACCCAAAAGGTCGCGGGGATCTTAGATGTAGATCAAGCTACTGCCATAAATGCCAAATTAGATGCAATGCAACATAACATGACCTTACATTTTAAACAAATGGCTCTAAACCATGCATCGGTACACGTTGTACAACAGGCAGCCAATTGGTGTGACGTATGTGGATGTGGTAGTGAAGCTCATGTAACTGAGCAATGTGAGGCAAACCCAGATCCCGTAAACTACGTGGGTAATGCGCAAAGGGGTGGAGTTCAGCAAAATTATGGTAACACTTACAACCCTAGTTGGAGGAACCATCCTAACTTCTCATGGGGTGGGAACCAAAACCAAAATTAGGTGCAAGGGGCTAACCAATACCGTTCTCAAGGGGATGTGCAACAATACCAAAATCCTAACCAAAGCGCAAATCCTAGTGCACCAAAAGGAGGGATGACCAATGAAGAGCTACTCCAAAATCTCATGACTGAATTAGGGACCAAAATAAATGCTAGAATAGATAAGCAGGATGAGAACATCAGAAACATCTAAATGTCCCAAATGAGTTTAGAGAAACAAGTTGCGCAAGTAGCCAATTCTCTGAACTTGCGTCCCCAAGGTGGGCTGCTCGGTGATACTGAACCCAACCCAAAGCAACTACACGCGGTAAGTACTAGAAGTGGGTTACAATTAGAGGAACAAGCTCCAAAAAAGAGAGATACTGAGGCAAGTACCAAAGAAAAGAAAGTGGAAGAGGTAGTAAAAAGCTCCAATGTTGAGGTACCAGTTCCTCAAAAGAAATTACCACCTCCGTTTCCACAAAGGCTCAAAAAATGGAATGAGGATGAATGCTTCAGTAAATTTCTCTCTCTCCTTAAACAAGTTCACATTAATCTGCCTTTGGTTGACATTTTGCAGGGTATCCCAAAGTATGCTAAATACGTGAAGGACATTGTGGCTAGCAAGAGGAGGCTCATGGAGTATGAAACTGTAGCACTTACTGAGGAGTGCAACTCTAGAATCCAAAATAGACTACCCAAAAAGTTAAAAGATCCGGGTAGTATTACTGTGCAGATTACAATTGGGCAAAGTGTTCATGCTCGAGGGTTGTGTGATTTGGGGGCAAGTATAAATCTGATGCCCTTGTCATTGTATCAAAAGATTGGGTTGGATAGTCCAAAGCGAACTACTTTTATTCTCCAACTCGCTGATTATATCCATTGCTAGGCCAAAAGGGGTGGTAGAAGATGTGTTAGTTCAAGTAGGTTCATTGAATTTTCCTATGGATTTTGTGGTCTTAGATTTTGAACCCGATTCTGAAGTCCCATTCATTTTGGGACGTCCGTTCTTGGCCACGGGTAGGGCATTGATTGATGTAGCAGTTGGTCAATTAACTATGAGGGCACATGATAAGGTTAAGGTATTTAATGTTTACCGCACTTTGAAATTGCCTTCTATCTATGAAGAGTTGTCTGCTATTACTGTGGTTGATCGCATAGTAGAATCACAAATAGTTGTGCTCGAAGATCCCTTAGAGAGAGTATTAGTGGGTTATGAGGTGGATGGAGATACTAAAGCTCAAGAGATAGAAACATGTTTGAACCTAGCACTGGTTGACACTTGTAAGCTTTGCGCTGAGTCATTAGATCGTGAGTTAGGGCCCCCACCGAAGCCATCAATAGAAGAAGCTCCCAAGTTGGAACTAAAAACTCTGTTGGCTCACCTAAGGTATGTTTATTTGGTTACTAATGAAACTTTGCCTGTTATACTTTCTGCAGAGTTGTCTGAATTACATGTTGATGCGGCATTGAGAATCTTAAAGCAGAGGAAGAAAGCGATTGGATGGAAGATGGCTGATATTCACGGGATTAGTCCGGCGTTATGTATGAACAAAATCTACATGGAAGAAGATCACAAACCAAGTGTACAATATCAACGTCGGCTAAATCCTTTGATGAAAGAGGTGGTAAGAAAGAAGTAATAAAGTGGCTAGATGTTGGAATTGTGTACCTGATCTCCGATAATAAGTGGGTAAGTTCGGTGTAATGTGTCCCTAAGAAGGGAGGTATGGCAGTGGTAAGGAACGATAAGAATGAGTTAATTCCTACTAGAACAGTGACCGGTTGGAGAATTTGCATGGATTACCGGAAACTTAATGATGCCACCCGAAAAGATCACTACCCCGTTCCCTCCATTGATCAGATGCTTGACTGGCTAGCAGGGCAGGAGTACTATTGTTTCTTAGATGGGTATTCTGGTTATAACCAGATCTGATTGCCCCCGAGGATCAGGAAAAGACCACGTTCACTTGTCCTTATAGTACCTATGCTTTCAAACATATGCCATTCGGACTTTGCGATGCACCGACGACTTTTCAAAGGTGTATGATGGCCATTTTTCATGATATGGTGGAGGACTTTGTAGAGGTGTTCATGGATGATTTCTCCGTCTTTGGGAAGTCTTTTGAGGTATGTCTCCGAAATCTTGATAAAGTACTTGCTAGATGTGAGGATACTAACTTAGTTCTAAATTAGGAAAAGTGTCATTTCTTGGTTCGAGAGGGGATAGTGTTGGGACACAAGGTGTCTAAGTCGGGTTTAGAGGTTGATAAGGTAAAGGTAGAAGTTATTGAAAAATTGCCCCCTCCCATTTCTATAAAAGGAGTGCGAAGTTTTCTTGGTCATGTAGGCTTTTACCGGCGATTCATCAAGGATTTTTCCAAGATTGCAAGACCTATGTGCAGTCTTTCGGAGAAGGAGGTGAAGTTTGATTTTGATGAGATGTGCTTGAAAGCTTTTGAGATGCTGAAGAGGAACTTAATTGAATCTCCCCTCTTAATTGCTCCTGATTGGGGACTACCATTTGAACTCATGTGTGATGCAAGTGACGTAGCAGTTGGTGCAGTGTTGGGACAACGAAAGAATAAAGTGTTCCACTCGATCTATTATGCAAGCAAGACCCTTGACTCTACACAAGCTAATTACACAGTGACTGAGAAGGAGATGCTAGCTCTAGTGTTCATCTTCGACAAGTTCAGATCGTATTTGGTAGGTACTAAAGTGATTGTTTTTACTGACCATGCAACTATTAGGTACCTATTCAACAAGAAAGATGCTAAACAAGACTGATTCGATGAATATTGCTTCTCCAGGAATTCAACCTTGAGATTAAAAATAGGAAAGGTATTGGAAATCAAATAGCTGATCACTTGTCCATATTAGAGGATTTTTCCATGTGAGTGAACGTGAGCAAATCCGGGAAGAGTTTCCGGATGAACAATTGATGGCTTAGATATCTCTCAAGTTCCATGGTATGCAGATATTGTGAATTTGATAGTAGGTGGAGATTATCCTCCGGGTGCAACCACTTAACAAAAGAAAAAGCTCAACCATGATGCTAAGTTCTATATCTGGGATGAACCATTCTTGTTCAAGCAAGGTGTAGACCGGGTAGTGAGAAGGTGCATTCCGGAGTATGAGATTCACAAAGTGCTCGAAAGTTGTCATGCTAGCCCATATGGAGGTCACCACGGAAGAGAGCGTACTGCTCATAAGGTACTACAATCTGGTTTCTTTTGGCCCTCGTTATTTAAAGATTCTATTGCTTTTGTGAAGGGTTGTGATAAATGCCAAAGGTTGGGTACTATTTCAAGAAGACATGAGATGCCACTAAGTAACATTTTGGAGGTGGAAATATTTGATGTGTGGGGCATTGACTTCATGGTCCTTTCCCGCCATCTAGTGGAAACCAATATATTCTTGTGGCTATGGATTATGTGAGTAAATGGGTTGAGGCTGTCGCTCTTCCTTCAAATAATTTAAAGGTGTTGATAAAGTTCATCAAGAAGCACATCTTCGCTCGCTTTGACACTCCAAGGGCAATCATAAGTGATGGAGGTAAGAATTTCATTAACCATCTAGTTAAAAACCTTCTTGCTAAGTATGGTATTCGTCATAAGGTTGCTACAACTTACCATCCTCAAACGAATGGCCAAGTGGAGGTTTCGAATAGAGAGGTGAAGCAAATTTTGCAGAAAATGGTGAATGCGCATATGAAAGATTGGTCTGAGAAGTTAGATGATGCGTTGTGGGCATATAGGATTGTGTATAAGACACCCATATGGACTTCTCCCTATCACATAGTATTTGGGAAAGCATGCCATCTTCCGGCGGAATTAGAACACTAAGCTTATTGGGCAATTAAGAAGTTGAACTTGGACCCTGAGCTGGCCGATAGAAAGAGAGTGAATCAACCGCATGAACTTGAGGAGTTTAGGCTCCATGCGTATGAGAATGCCAATCTTTACAAAGAAAAGACAAAGAGGTGGCATGACAAGCACATAGTTACTCGTACTTTCACTCCGGGAGAAAAGGTACTACTCTTTAACTCTAGATTGAGGTTATTCCCCAAAAAACTAAGGTCTAAATGGAATGGTCGTTTTGAAGTGGTAAGAATGACAAAACATGAGGCTATTGAACTTAAAGGTAAAACTGGCCTTACGTTCTTGGTCAATGGGCAAAAGGGTGAAACACTACTTTTGGTGAGGATTCAGATCGTGATCGGGAGGCTCTTGAGCTAAATGAGGAATGATCCAAGTTGCGTCATGCTCCGACGTTAAATCAAGCGCTACAAGGGATGCAACTTTTGAACAACATGTTATAGATAGGTAGTTCGTTGTTGAATTTTTTTTTATTCTTTGTTTTAGCATAGTTTCAATTCTTAGATTATTGGAAGCATTTTTAATTATTAGTTTTAGCTAATAGGATTTTTCATTATTTGTAACTTAGTTTGTAATAGTGAAAAATGAAAAAAAAAATTCACTGAAGCTAGGCGCACTGGCAGGCGCGCCGCGCCTAACATGATGATTCAGAGAGGACTTTGGGGTGCTACGCTGGCGCGTCGGCCCCCATCGTGACCATTCCCAGCACTCACCTGAAGCCAGGTGCATTGGCAAGCGCGCCGCGCCTGGCATAAAAATTCAGAGAAGACTTTGGGGTGCTACGCTGGCGCGTTACCCCCCTATCGTGCCCCTACCCAATTTTTTTTTAAAAATCTGGGTTTCGACCTGTATACCCGACTCACTACCCTTAAAACCCCCCAACTCCCAAATTCTTTTCCCATTCTCCTTTAACCCACCAACCCAACCCCTATTTTCTTCAACGCTTCTTCTTCCTTCTTCACTCCCCAACTTTCTCCATTAACACCCACTCAAATCTCTTCAGTTCCCCAAACCAACTTCCTCTCTTCCATAATCCCGCACTTCTCTCTTCCTCCTAACTCTTTCTCCATATTTTCCCTCATCCACTGCTAAACCTGAACTCCCTCCCTCTAATTTTGATTATTTTCTTTTTCTCCATTTTTGTTGTTCTTCACAGGTTGTAATGGCACCAAAAGCGAAAAATGTGGAGGGTTCTAAGAGGAGTAGGAAGGAAGAAGCATTCGGGTCCGGAAATTGGGAACCAACCCGAAAATTTGAAAAAAAGGCGGTGGAGCGCTATGGTTGGGAATGGTTTGACTGTCAACGCGAACCTAAGTATATGGACGAATACGTCAATGAGGTACGATTGCAGTCTCAATTTCCTATTATTTATCAGACTGTGGTTGAGTTGGGACTGTGATTTGTTTTTGATCACCTGGGTGACTGTAATTTGCCTTTAGTTTGTGAGTTCTATGCAAATTGGCTCACTGAAACTAAGTATAAAACGGTTCCTATTAGGGGTAAGGATGTGAAGTTCAATGCTAGAATTTTGAATGAATTTTTGGGGACCCTGAATTGAGATTCTGATGACTTTAATATATTGAAGGATAAACTTCTTTATAGGGATATCCGACATACATTATGTGGGGTAGAGTCCACTGCTAGGTGGGGGCGTAGCAAGGATACTGGAGGCATAATACCCTCCACTTTGCTAATTTCAATCAAGTTGCTAGGGTGTGGTTAAAGATAGTGTGTAGTGTGCTGCTACCCACGAAACATCTGATAGAGGTAACGAGGGATATGGTGGTGTTGGTCTATACGTTGATGAAGAGACTGCCTATTAATGTTGGGGCAATTATGAGGCAAAATATGATGAAATTTCGGAATAATATGAGGTGGAGATTTTTCTATGGTGGGTTGATAACGCATTTTCTAAGGGCCCAAGGTATTGAGGAGGAGGTTGTAGACCTGACTATTGCGTTTCACCCGGATCTGACGGGTAAGTTAGTTGATGTGACCTGAACAATGGCACTAGACATGTCCCATGGACTTGTCTTGTCTACCCAGGAGAGGCAAGCCCGTGATGATAGCTTTATGGCAAGAATGTTCGCTATGGAAGAGCTGCAGCTGCGGATCGGAGGACGCCCGATTACAGATGAGGAGATGGAGACTATGGCGGAGCGCTACCCCTTGACCGAGAGTGCAGTGTTCTTATGCAAGATGTGTCCCGCCTTTATGGGGCCTCTGGATGATGATGAGGCTACTGTTGATGATAGGATAGATGATGAGGAGGATGATGCTGGTGATGAGAAGGCGAGTGTGTTGATGGTTTTTGATGACGGTGACGATGAGGCCTAAAGGCCCGGGGGAGTATTTCTATCTCTATACTTTGTTTTGATTGTGCACTGAGGACAATGCTTATTTTTTAGTATGGGGTGTAATATGTCTCTTTTGTATATAGATGTTTACTGCTTTATCTAGTCTAGTGTAGTTTTTAGTTAAATTTTTAAATTTTTATTTTGGGTTTCTCAGTGTTTGTTTTCGGTACTTTGAACGGACTAGGACTAGTTTTACTGCTTTATTGTGTCTTAAAGTCGTCATAGGAGTGACAGTTCCCAATGATGGATGGATGATGACCGTCTTAAGGGAAAATTAGTCACATAGAGGAGTACGATTGAGAAATCAACCTTGGTCTTTTGAAACTATGTCCAAAAAAGTTAGCCAAACGTCATAGGTAGTCATAATTGCAAAAGTGCAATAGAATGTTAACCTTGTAACAACCATGTGTTCTTAGTTTGACTCAAAATAAAAATAAATAAATGGGCTTAATTGTGTAGTAATACCGTAATGCAAGTTGTATGAGCATGTTAGTTGATATATCCTTATATGTGTCATGATGCCATGTGTGGTGAGTGTTGTTTGGTTCTTGCTTAACTTGATATCTAGAACTTGCCTTGCGTGTGTGGAATTAGTAGCTCGTATGATTTAGGGAATGTGATTGAGGCGTTTCTTTGAAATAGCCAATTCTTGACTCTACTTGTGTGCCTACCAGTGAAATTATCCCTAATGATGCCCTATTGAGCCTTTAGCCTTGTTTGTTGATGAGCCACTTGATAAGCCGAAGCCTGTTTGTTTGATACCAAGTTCTTTTGATCCTAATAAAATCCTTAATGCACTATGTTAAGAAGAAGGGTTGAAAATTGTTGGTTGATATAGGAAAGGGTGAAATGCTAAATTGTGTAGAAAAGAAAAGGATAAGTAAAAACTTTGTTTTGGCCCTGGTCCTTAGTGACAATGTGCACCTCAACTCAATTGAGGGTGGCTATTTCAGAAATATGCTCTAAACATTGTCCCCGGTCCTATCAAGGATAATGTGTACCTTACTCAGACTTTAAATCTAGAGTGAGGGTGGCTAGTGCAAAAGCATGAAAAAAAATAAAAAATAAAAAATAAAAAAGAAATAAAAAATAAATTAAATAAATTAATAAATGAAGGGCAAAGATGGAGCAACAAAAAGGGGTAAATAGTCATGAAGTGTGTACTAGGAGGAAAGAAAAGCTATGAAGGAGATTGTTGGCAAAATAATGACATGTGCATTAGGGAGGTGTAGTCACTAAAATGATTCCCAAGTATTCCCTCCCTTACCTTAAGCCGACATTACAACCAAATGGAAGTCCTCTTGATTCCTTGAGAAATATAATGCGAAAGTAAGAAAACACTATGGGCAAGTTTATGGTATGTTGAGATAAGTAAGAACCTCTTTTGTGAGAGTGAGTTGATTTTTTGAAAAATAGGCCTTGTTGATATTTTGATTACTTGAGTGAAAGGCCTTACTAAACAAGAATAAGTGAGGGCATTCATGGCACGTGTAGAATTATCTAATTGGTGTGTTTGTATGAGTTTGCATTAGCCCAGAAAAATATTATCAGAGTCATACTTTGAGCATGTGTTGTATCTTGGTGTAAATGTTATGAAATGTTGCATCCATTGTGAACTACAAGATTATGATTAAAAATGTTTGGTTGATTTTAAGTGGGTTGATAAGTCCAAGGGTTGTGAAAAAGAGTTGATAGTCTAAAGATTGTTTGAGGACAAACAAAAGTCTAAGTGTGGGGTGGTGATCTTAGGCATATTTATATGCCTAAGTTGTCAATATTTGCCCATGAATTGGTTAAAATAAAAGAATGATCTTTAGTTATTAACTTGATTTTGTTGTACTTGTTATGATTATGCACTAATACATGTGATTAGAGATTTCAGGAACTCTCAAGGAAATTGGAGTCAAATTGAAGAAAAGAGATGCAAGAGAGCATGAAAAGCGGCTAAGGATAAAGGCCCTAGGGCCAGTCATACTGCTAGGCACGAGGCGCCAAGGGCCAACATTCAGAGCCCTTTCTCAGGCGTACTGAGAGGCGTGACACGCCAAGGGTAGAAGTTCTGAAGCGTCTGTTTGGCGCTCTGCAAGGCGCGATGCGCCAAGCCTTAACATTAGAGACATTTTCATGGCGCTCTACTAGGTGCGTCGTGCCACAGTGGGAAAATCTGATACGAGTTCCAGGCGCGATGGTAGGCACGACACGTCAGTGGGATCCCGACTTTTCCAGCTTAAAAGTGTCAAAAAAGGATTCCTAATTGTAATAGACTTTGGCTCTAATTTTCCTACTATTATGAATAGACCCTTAGGGCTCTATTTTTAGGGTTCGACTTTTATTGGGTGTGCACGAGCAAGTATTCACTTTTGTAATAGGTTTTGATCTTCTAACTCTTCTATTTTCCATAAATAGCATGAATAATTGTATTTTGTGGTTTTCTAATAGCATGAGTGGCTAAACGCCTTAGTTTTGGAGCTATAGCTACGAATGGATTATTGAGTATTAAAGGCTTTTTGAATTAATTATTGGTTGTCATTATAAGTTGCTTTTATATTCTTGTTTTAGTATTTTATGCTTGATCACCATAAGATAAATATATTATCTAATCTTAAAATTGGGAGAGGAGAGGTTAGATAGACCAGAGAATATAGAGAGTTCGATCGACCCATTTGATTGAGGTGACTAGTGTTCGGGAGTGACGCCCGGACGAACACCTTGCTTGGTTACAAAATGGGATGAAATATAAATGCTCCCCAGTTAGTCTACTTATCCCAGCTCAACGATGTAGTTAGATAGCTAACATGAGTAGGTGACGAGATGTGTATAGCCCAACTCATATAATTAACCCTATAAACCAGTAACTTGACAACTAAAATTAGTTCTAAGCCGATAATATGATACATGAGATTCACTACATGCTGCAGCCCTGGAATTCTCTTTTACTTGCTTGAAACATCATCCTAAAGTCGTTCACAATTGGTCACTATTACTTATTGCATAATTAGTAGTAGCTAACGGTTACTTTTATTTTTATTTGTAGAATTAAGTGTTAGATATAATCAAGTTCTAGAAAGAAAAGGATTAGTTTTTCAAAAAACTTATTTCTTTCCTTGTAGAAGTCAATCAAGGCAAAAATCAACCTCTGTAAAAGGACAAAGCCAAAGAGAGAAATAGTTGTCTTTGCAAAATCACAAATTGAGAGAGGGAGAGAGTATTCCAAGGGAAGGTCGAATCATCAAGGAGATCAATGAAACGAAAGAAAGAAGTGCTAGAGTTATGAATTCTTTCTAAAGTATAGTGCTACATTGATTTGTTTGAATCAGTGTTGTACAAAGTTGAGTTAAAGGAGCGTTTGAGAGAATTCTAACAAGAAGCGAGTTTGACTTCTTGGAGAGTTGAGTTAAAAGAGAATTTTAGAGAATTGTAACAAGAAATGAGTTTGACTTCTTGGAGAGTTGAGATAAGAAAGAGTTTGAGAGAATTGTAACAAGAAGCAAGTTTGACTTGTTGGAGAGTAGAGTCTTCAATTATAGTTAATCGATAGAGGGTAATGATACTAGATTTAGTTCATTGATTATTGAGTTGTAATCTTGAATTGTGTTTGAAGGTAACAAAACTGTGGTGTGGTTTTTCCCTCCCTTGAGAGAGAGGAAGGTTTCCATGATAAATCTGTGTTTTATTGTAGTGCGAATGCTTATTTCACCAAACTCACAAGAACTTGGTTCTTGAGTAGAGGGAACATGTTCTTCTATTGGTATTAGAGAAGGTCTTTCCGTCTAAAGACTCACATCTTGATAAGGATCAATGGCTGCACCACCTACACCACAAGAAGGAGCTTCCTAAACTCGACCACCACTGTTTAATGGAAAGTATTATGGATGGTGGAAGAACCGCATGATGGATCATTTAATAGGAGAAAATCCAGACCTCTGGGGAGTTGTCTTGGATGGTCCAACCATACCTATAAAGAAGGAAACTGATGGAATCACTCATGTACCAAATGAAAGGAAGGACTGGGATATTGTAGATAAACTGGCAATTCAGAACAATGCTAAGGCTAATAAAATTTTGATATGCGATATAGGTCCAGATGAATACAATCAAATCTCATCATGTCAGGACGCGAAATCAATATGGGAAACACTACAAAGCGCTCACGAACGGACAACTCAGGTAAAGAACTCTAAAATTGACAATTTGACAGACAATATGAGTTGTTTCAAATGGCAGAAGGCTAAGAAATTCAAGATATGCATACCAGGTTCACTGCAATCATCAATGAAATCTACTCATGAAGAGAAATGATTCTTAATGGAAAGGCCGTTAGAGAACTTCTAAGTGTTCTTCCAGAATCTTGGGAGAGCAAAGTAGAAGCTATCATCGATGCACGTGAGTTAGATAAGCTGGTGATGGATGAAATAATTGGAAATCGTATGACTTATGAACTTAAAGAAAAACCAAGAAAAGGAATTTGGAGGAAAGTGAAAAGAGAAGAACCTGGTTCTCAAAGTTACAACACCATAAAATTTCGAGGATGAGAACGTCACACTAATGACCAAGCGATTCTCCAGAATGCTAAAAAGAGGAAAGATATTTCAGAGAAAGAACTTTCAAAAACCAATTGAGAAGGATCCAAAGGCACATGTCTGTCACAAATGTGGAATTCTAGATCATTTTATCAAATTTTGTCCAGTATGTGCCTTGGAGCATAAGAGAAACAATCTAGAGAAAGCAAGTGAAATCAAGAATGATAAGTATATTCCTACAAATAGGAGGCTGAACAATCAAGAAGTTGACCTCTTAGTAAAAAGGGCCTCTGCAGTTCATGGTAAGATTTCATCACATTAGAGAAAATCTTCATTCTTACTCTAAGAGTAAACTATAATCATTATTAAACACTCTTATGGATGTATACGAGTCAATCCACTCTAAGAAGGAGCAAATGATGGACGACTATGCATCTCTAAGAAAATAAAATGAGAATCTAGAGAAAAACAATCACTGTTTTCAAAATAAAATTAAAGAACTAAGAAATGACCTATACTCAGTGACTAAAAAGAATGAAGCTCTCCAGAAACAACTTCATATCACTAAGATGGAAGAAACACACAACATGAGATGGACAAGATCATCCATCATGCTCGATAGCATCCAAAAGGGTCAATCCTCTACTAGACATGACCTATACTCATGTGACGAGGATTATGAATCTTCCATGGGTGATTATGATCAAAATTCTCTCAAGATTGTTAATTAAGCCAATTTTTCGATGTAAGACTTTTTGTAAACTCAGGTATAATCTTTTATCTTAGGACCCTTTGTTTGTTAACATGTATCAAACAATATCCCTTAATTTCCCCTTCATTTATTTTTTGGATGGTCATTCCAACCCTTTGCTTCTAGAACTCAAAACAGAGTATGATTATTATTATCACCTCTCTAAAAGACCCATTCAATTGACCCCTATGTTTCATTGCCCTCTAGGCGGGAGTGTGTTTTCAGTCGGTTTGTGTAATGGGTTCATTTGCTTGGTGAATGGTTCCACGCATACAAAGAAACATTCTGTTTATATTAGTAATCCATTTTTGGGTTAGTATTTCAAACTTAAATTTCCCCAATGGGAGAAAAGTGTTTGTCATGTTGCTTTTGGATTTTGCTAAAGCAGAATCCATAAGCAACTTGACTAACACTTATCTTTCATTCAAGTAATTTGAGTTCGAAATACTCACCCAAAAGAGGATTACTAATATAAACAGAATGTTTCTCAATATGTGTTGGACCATTCACAAAGTAAATGAATCCATTACACAAACCAACTAAAAACACTCTCTTTGGAGGAAAGTGAAACTTAGGGGTCAACTAGATGGGTCTATTACAACGGTGAACATAATAACCATACTCTATTTTGAGTTCTAGAAGCAAAGGGTTGAATGACCATCCAAAAGATAAATTAAGGGGAAATTAAGGGAGTTGTTTGATACATGTTAACAAATAAAGAGTCCTGAGATAAACGATTATACTTGAGTTTAGAAACAGTCATACATAAAAAAATTGGCTTAATTGACAATCTTGAGAGAATTTCGATCATAATCACCCATGAAAGATTCATAATCATCTTCACATGAGAGATTATTCTTCTTTTGGAAAATGAGCTTATGACGTCCATGACTGTCACTTCCTTTGAACAAAAAGGTTTGCCAGTTTTGAGGGTTTTGGTCGGCTGGACTTTCATATATATAGTGGGCTCCAAGATTTTGTGAATTATATTTCAAGTCAAAATGATTATAGATGTTGACTAAATAAAGTTGACCGACTTCTAGAAAAATATTTAAGGATAAAAATTAAATCCTATATTCCATTATTATTCTTTTGGATGAATTCTAGAAGTCAAAACAAAAATAAGTCACTTCTCTAATCATTTACCATATTTAGCCATTTGAATAAAACTACATCAATGTTTTACCCAGTGTTTTCAAAAACATTTTTGGGGCGAGTCCTAGGGCGAGTCTCGGGACGGGGCGTACCAAAAATGCTTTGGGGTGTAAATTAAAGATATAGATTCATAAGGCGTAAGTTCTAAAATTTGAGGCGTAAGCCTCGAGCATAAAAACATAGGCCTGGGCGTTTTTAATTTATTTTTTTGAACATTTTTTTCTTTAAATCATATTTTTTTATTATTGGTGTAATGATATTTCTCAAATAGTAGTTATAATACTTTTTTTTCTTCATTATTGATTATTAATACTTATCTCAAATAAAAATCATCATATAATTTCTATGTATGATAGGCTATTTATAAAAAATATTTGTAAAATCATTGAAAGGTTTACTTTTGCTTATATTATTAGTAATAAAGTTATAAAATTGAATATAAATGAGACTGCGCCCCGTAGATCCATGGGACTTACGCCTTGTGTCTCGGAGCTTATGCCTCACCCTATACTGTATAAAATGCCTCATCTCACGCCCTCGCATTTTAAAACACTGGTTTTACCTTTTTAGATAAAGTTCATGTGTATAATGTATCTACAGGAGTTGTGGATCGATGTCTCGTCCTGAGCCTACACCCTAGACGTGGTCGGCACTCAAAACCATTGTTGATACCCAAGAAAACTCTTGGCTTAGCTAAATACTTAGTGGAAGACTAACTCATGCAGATTTAAGCTTTAGAACATAATTTGAATCTAAAAGTCCCAAAACTTCTCAAAACTCAACTAGGTCAAAATATATACTCAAATTTGTTTGAAAATACTCTGAAAACAATAATAGTTTGTCAAAATAGTTCAAAGGAAATTTCGAAAGAAACTCAACACAAACTATCTATGAAGCTTCTATAGATCAACATAAATATCAGGATAAGACCTACGATACCTCAAACCTTCAAAATGAAAGACAAAAGTGGAGTCCTCCGGAATGCAAGGAAGGCTTACCAAAGCTAGCAAGAAGTGCAAAGTGATCTCAATGGAGCGCATGTTGATGATTTTGAACACCCGTGTCTGCATCATAAAAAGATGTAGATCGAATGACATCCATATGTAATAGAGCTGAGGAAAATAAACATATGAACTGACGAGGCCAAAGCAAGATATTCAACTGAATGTAAAACATAATTATAGATAAAATCATTTAAAAGCTTTACAAATGAAATGCTAACTCAATAAACTGTACGTGTGTGTGTGTATATATATATATATATATATATATATATATATATATGATAATAAAATACTCTTGTAAAACCTCAGACCTCAAAACGAAAAAAATCCTAGTTTTCAGAAAAATTAGTGCCAGTACTGATGGAACCACCCACGGACCATAGATAGAACCACAGACCGTAGGTGGAGTTCCGTCATTAAGGCCCAAATGTTGATGGTCTAATACCACCCAGGGTCGAACAGTACGGTCCGCGGTTGGACCTAGACCGTAGGTGAGGGTCCGTAATCAATTGGATGGAATTGGATGTTGGGTCAACTTCAAACGGTCATATATTTTAGCACAAAATGAATTAGGTGGCCCATGACCTATCAAATTAAAGATAATGGAATCCTCTTTCCAACGCCATCAAGTTTTCTAAAATCCCAGCTACGAGTAGAAAGTTATGCTCGTTTTAGTAAAGCCCAATCGAGTAGACCACGAACCACCACCGCAGTCGATGGTTGGTAGGTCAAACCATGGCCCACCTGTAGTAGGTGACACTTGTCAGATTTAAGTCAGGGTCATTTTGGTCCTTCCGCCTATGCGTTGGACACTTGAACTACGTCGTTTGATGCCTAAACTACATCGTTTTACTTAGTTTAAGCCTAACAACTTAGTCAGACATACCCAGAACCCTCATTCTCCAAAAATCATCCAAACTTGGAGCAAAAAGAAGAGTAAAAGTTGACCAAACCTCCTAAGAACAAGCAACAATGTTCTTCAAAGTTCAGCCCCGAAAACCAAAGGATTTCTCTGTAGATTTTGTCACCAAGTATGTGGGATTTCACTAGTGGGTTCCTTTCACCCACTAGGTCCCTAGAATTCAGTCAGTTCCTTGATTCTACATAGTTTGTTTAGACCTAGGGTTTGTAAAATGTTGGGAATTTGTTGTGATTTCAGCTGCTATAGAATTCATAGTCTAAGTAACATGTTTTCTTGAAAAGTTTGCATATTTCCTTGTATAAAACTCAGAACCCTAGTTTGTATAAATTCTCTTAGTTCACGCATTATACTTGCTAAGTCAGTTAAACAGATAATCATGCTCCAGATTTTGAATGTCACATTATCAGTATATAAATGTTGCATTCTCAGATTGCATGTCAGTATTTTGAGCTATTCAGTATTTCAGTTACATTTGTGTCATATACATATTCAGTTAAGAGTAGACTTAGCATTGAGTTGGATTAGGGTTCAGCGTACCCTCATAGTCCCAGAACTACGTGACCCTGTAGGAGTATAAGTTCCCTCTATTGGGCATCAGATTTAGTGATCACGCCAATCATGCCTTTATACCCCTGGCAAGGTATATTGGGTCCTCTCGATGAGGCGTATACATCAGACTCCACGTTTAGCTCACGTGGTTTATGTCGGTTAATAGTAGCTTCCACCGTCAGACTCATAGTGCATTTGGCCAGGTTTTCAGTATATATTTCAACATTCAGTTTAGCATGTTATTTTCATGATTAGTACGTGGTCATTACATTCAGCTTAGCTTTTCAGTTATGTTTCAGTGTTTGCATTCTTTCTCAGTTTATGTCGTTGCTCGGTTATGCCTTTTTCAACTTATATATATTTGTTCAGCTTAGTATCTATATCCTGCATGCTCAGTACATTCCAAGTACTAACGCATACTCTACGCTACATCATTTCATAATGTAGATTCAGGTACTCAGCATCCAGATCGCGCTTAGACCGATTCTCGATCCACATTTCAGGAGCTTCAGTAGTGAGTCCTCCTACTTTGAGGACAATATACATGCTTTTTATTTTAGTCTTTTTATTCAGTTTTTAGTTTTGTTGGAGTTAGTTGTGGGGCATGTCCCAGTAACTCAACTTAGTTAGAGGCTTTTCAGACATAGTAGTATAATCAACTTGAATTGTTAAGTTTAATCTTTCAGTTGTTATTAAATTGTTAGTATGTTTTATACATTCAGACTAGTTGGGTATTCCCCACTTTCAGTTATCCATTGTTTTATCTTCCGCATAGTATATGTCTTGTTTAGTTATTCTCAGTATGCTTGATATATGCCAGACACAGGGTTAACTTGGAGTCACTCGTGATCCTAGGTCCCGTGTTACAACAAAGTGGTAGCCTTGAGGCGTGACAACTCTTTACTATATCTGGAGATTCTCTAACTGACAACCATCACCATGAGCTTCGTGATGATACAATGTCTCGCCCACGTTGTTGAAACTTTCCTATACCTTGACAAGGTATAGAACAAAATCAACTCATGTATCCATATAATAAGACTTCTCAGAGGAAGTTGGGAGTCGCCCGAAAGTCGGTACGATCCTATCCTACACTGGGTACGTGGTTTATGGGGTAATGAGTTATCTGAACTCACACCCACATCCGTGTTCAATACACACACACACACACACACACACACACACACACACACATATATATATATATATAAAACTCAATGCTCAGTGTAAAAATACTCTCTGGTTGAGATAAGTTCTCAAAAGCACCTCTTTAAGAGGTAACTCCTATGTACTCAAACTTTCTGAAAGCTCTTTACTTTTTTTAAAATAATATTCTTTCTTTATGAAAAAATGATACATTTGGGAATCATATAGTTACCTTAAACTCTTCTCAAAATTAGAAGTTTATACTTTAACTTGCTCTTGAATTCATGCTAACTTCTCAAAATCAATTTAAGAAAAGATGCTCGTGTTAAAGATTCTCAAGCAAAACACAAAAATCAGGGTTCATGTGGGATTATCAACATGAATAATAACTCAAAGATCTCAAAGCATTGCAATTCATTATCAAGAATTTAGAATTAATAAACAATAACTTAACTCATATAATAAATTCTCGAAACTAAGGGCATAACCTTATATATAACTCTTACTGACTGAATTAAGATGAAGGGCGTGAGGACGAACTCAGTCTATCATTATGATAATCTTACATACCTGGAAGAACAAAGTTCTTAGTGAAAAATAGAGATTAGCTTGAAAACCATAGGTTTATCCTTTTGGATCCCTTCTCTAAGACTTGGGAGTGTTAATGAACATAAAAAGATGGGAAAAAGGTCTGAAATATATCCGAACTTTGATCGAAATTGTTGCAACAATCCCAAACTTTGGGCATGACCATTTACCCGCCTACACTATTTAATAATGTATATTAAAAATATATATGTGCCCACGTGGACATCATAAATATTGCATTATTATAAATAGTAACTTGTTCATGTGGGCACATATATACCTTTAAAATACACTATTAAATAGTGTAGGGGGTAAGAGGTCCTGCCCAAAGTTTGGGATTATTATAGCATTTTCTGTCAAAGTTCAGATATATTCGAACTCTTTTCCCTAAAAATATTGATCGACAATGTTAAAACCCTTAATTAGGTATAAAAACATCGGGATTTAGGTTTTTAAGGAATGCAAAAATACCAAAACACCCATACTTAAAACTGTCGGAGTGATTTACGGTTCCGATTTACGGCCTATTGGACTTTCTATGGCTACACTATCTTTTGTAACTCCTTATATAGCAATAAATTTCAGTGTCAATCCCGAAACTCTTTCAGAACCCTTCTTAGTCTCTACTCCAGTTGGTGACCAGTTATAGTTAGACGGGTATACAGAAAGTGCCCTGTCACAGTCTCTCAGAAAGTCACCTCACTAGATATTGTAGAGTTAGAAATGGTAGATTCTGATATCATTCTAGGCATGATTTGGTTTTATTTTTGTTATGCCTCAGTCGATTGTAGAACTAGGATCGTTCGGTTTCTTTTTCCAAACAAGCCAATTTTTGAGTGGAAGGGTAGTAGCTCACTGCCTATGGGTCGATTCATCTCTTACCTTTAGGCCAGGAAAATGATTTCCAAAGGGTATATATATCATCTTGTTCGTGTTAAGGATTCAAACTCCGAAACCCCAATTCTTGAGTCAATCCTAATAGTAAATGAGTTTCCAAAAGATCTTGTCGGAGTTCCTTCAAAAAGAGAAATTGACTTCGAAATAGATCTCCTTCCACATATCCAGCCCATTTCGATTCCTCCTTAGAGAATGGCTCCAGCCGAGCTTAAGGAATTGAAAATGCAGTTGAAAGACCTTCTAGATAAGGGCTTTATCAGACCTAGTATCTCTCCATGGGGTGCTTAGTGTTGTTCGTGAAAAAGAAAGATGGTTCTCTCAAAATGTGCATTGACTATCGCAGTTGAACAAAGTCATAATCAAGAATAAGTATCCCAACCCCAGGATTGATGACTTGTTTGACCAACTTTAGGGTGCTAGTTACTTTTCTAAGATAGACCTCAGATCAGACTATCATCAGCTTAGAGTCAGACATAGTGACATTCCAATGACAACTTTCAGAACTCGGTATGGTCATTATGAATATGTAGTTATGTCTTTTGGACTAACAAATGCTCTTGCAGCTTTCATAGACTTGATGAACAGGGTGTTCAAATAGTATTTGGACTTGTTCGTTATCGTATTTATTGATGATATCCTTATTTATTCTCGGAGGGAGGAGGAGTATGCGACTCATCTGAGAGTTGTTCTGTAAACTCTCAAAGATTGCTAGCTATTTGCTATGTTCAACAAACGTGAATTCTGGTTACAGGGTCGGCCTATTTGTGTGTTGATGTAGCGAGGTAAGGTCATAACTTTTGCTTCTAGACAACTAAGATTCATGAGAATAACTACCCGGCTCATGACCTTGAGCTTGAAACTGTAGTATTTGCCCTAAATATTTTGAGACACTACTTGTATGGTGTTCATGTTGAGGTATTCACAGATCATAAGAGCCTCAAGTATGTGTTCACCCAGAAAGAGTTGAATCTTCGTCAAAGGAGATGGCTTGAATTCCTCAAGGATTATGACATAAATGTGATGTACCATTTGGGTAAGGCCAATGTAGTGGTTGATATTCTCAGTAGGTTGTCCATGGGTAGTGTAGCATATGTTGAGGAAGAAAGGAAAGAGCTAGCCAAATATGTTCACTAGCTTGGTTGCTTAGGAGTTTGCCTTACGGACACATCAGATAGTGGGGTGATAATTCAGAATGGATCAGAATCTTTGTTGGTAGCGGAGGTTAAGGAAAAACAAGATATTGATCCTATGTTACTTCAGTTGAAAGGTGAAGTTGATCAGTAGAAAGTTGAGGTTTTCTCCCAAAAGGAGATGGTGTGCTTCGGTACCAGGGTCGCTTATGTGTTCCTAATATGGGTGAGTTGAGGCAGCAGATTCTTACAAAAGCTCATAACTCTAGGTATTCCATTCATCCAGGTGCCACTAAGATGTACTGAGATCTGCAGGAAGTGTTTTGGTGGAATGGCATAAAGAGGGACATAGCAGACTTTGTGGCTAAGTGTCCTAATTGTCAACAGGTTAAGGTAGAACATCAGAAACCAGGAGGTATAACCCAGGAGATTAACATTCCTACCTTGAAGTGGGAAGTTATAAACATGGAATTCATTACAGGTTTACCTCGTACTCGTAGACAAATGACTCCATTTGGCTATTAGTGGACAGAGTTACTAAGTCCGCTCATTTCTTGGTGGTCAAAACTACAGATTCAGCGAAGGACTACGCCAAACTCTACATCCATGAGAATAATGAGATAGTCAGGTTGCATGGGGTTTCCTTATCTATCATCTCAGATAGAGGTCCTCAGTTTACCTCTCATTTCTGGAAATCGTTTAAGAAAGGTCTTGGTACCTAGGTAAATCTCAGCACAACATTTCATCCACAGACGGATGGTCAGGCAGAACGTACCATTCAGAATGTAACACCTAGCTAATAGAAAGAACTAGAAAGAAACCATTTTTGGAAATAATCAAATTTGGAAAGTTTGACAACGTTAAGCTAAGTATGAGTTTTGGGTCAACTTCAAACAACCATAAGTTGTTTCTCAGGATTAATTAGGTGTGCTACAAGATACCGTAGGAAATACTTTTGAATTATCTTTCCAATGCCACCGAGTTTGATCAATTTCGAGTTCGTGTGAGGGAGATATGCCCATTTCAAATTCGTTTTTGGTAATTAGGTTGGGGTCTATACTGATTGAATTTAGTTTACGCTATTGAATTTAAGTTAGGGTTTTGAGTGAAGAGAAAAGAAGAGGAGAAAAGAGAAGAAGAAGCAAGGAATCGCCAAGTTCTTAAAGATTTGCTTGTGGATTTCGCCAAGGGGTGATCCCTACGAGGTATGTGAGATCACATAACGTTGGGTTAGTTCACTCATGCGCCAATCATGATTTGATTCAGCGTAATTATGTTCTTGAAAGAAGAGTTTATGAGTTCTTGATGAATATTGTTGAAAGTTTCATTTGCATCTTGATTGTTGAAATTTTGAGAAGTTCTTGAGTTAGATTCATGAAATTAGATGTTGTTTTGAGTAGATTCTTGGATATTTTGGTTATGTAGTTGAATGTAAGTGTTTGGGGAAAGAACCAATTGAATCTTGAGGGTTTAGAGTTGAAAAACGAGCAAGAGAATTCGTCAAAATTCTGGGGAAAAGGGGTGGGGCGCCGCATCACTCAGAGTGCCCCCCAAAGTGTTCTGTAGTTAGGGCTCTGGAGCGTTGCGCCAGCCAATGAGCCCCAACTTCAGTTCTGAAGTTTGCCCTCTGGTGCCCCGCGCCATTCAGAATGCCAGGAATGCTAGGTCTTCTACCCTTTCTCACTTCTTTCCGTACGAGTTCCCTTGGAACATACCTATGTTTTCTAGTTGATTTCTACACTCTAAGGTACGTCTAAACAACATGAAATCATCCATAACATGAGATCATGAGCCTTGAATCCATAATTCAAATCAAGGAAAGTTAAGAGTCAAGTCAAGATAAGTTAAAAGTTAAGTCAAGAGAAGTTCATAGAGTTTTCCAAAGGTCTTTTACAAACGTTTTAACTCTGTTTTAAGAGTTGAGTTTTGAGTTGAGTAAAGAGTAAAGATTGAAGTTCATTTCTTCAAAAAGAGTATATGGGGGCTATGTATTCCCAAAGAGTAAATGTTTTCACATTTAAGTTGGAAAGGAAACTTTGATTTCCAAAATAGTCTTTGAGCTAGTTTTTGAATAAAGAG
Organism: Solanum acaule; assembly: GCA_036250505.1. Lineage (NCBI taxonomy): Eukaryota > Viridiplantae > Streptophyta > Magnoliopsida > Solanales > Solanaceae > Solanum > Solanum acaule. The sequence goes on from JAJOOR010005865.1 coordinate 27,117, forward strand.
TAAATGCTTTCACAATTAAGCAAGAGATGAAACTTTGATTTCCAAGATAGCCTTTGAACTAAGTTTTGATCAATTATCTCAAACCACAGAAAGAAGTTATGTTTTTAAACATAAGAGTTAGTATCATATTGGGAGTAGTATTGATCACCGATATGCGGGAAAGTTCAGACAACTCCCAGCCCCCATAAACCATGTAGCCATCATGGGTAGAAAAGGGTCATACTTTGTAGATGATTCCTTAGTACTTTTTAGCATAGACTAGTGGATCCACTTAGTAGTCAGGTTCTATACCCTCGGGAAGGTATAGGACGACCCTGGCAGCGTGAGGCAAAACACTGTATCATCACAATAGCTCTTACGTGATGGTCGTCGGTTAGAGAAACTCCCACAGTAGTATTTTGTATTATTATAAACATAGAGTTACTTATATATTAATAGACATCTAGAGTTTACATTGTATCCTTGCATACATATAGAGTTACTATGGTATTTCTAAATACACATAGTTGTCATCTATGTTTTAAAAGCTTTTCTTTATATTGCATTTATATTACTGCTTTATATTGAAATGAGTTCAGTTCAGTTCAGTTCAGTTGAGACCAGGTTTGTTCTTTCAGTTCCTTTCAAGCTTATGTCTTGTTTTAGTATTCCCCTCGCATGCTCGTACATTCGATGTACTGATGCCATTTAGCCTGTATTTTTTTATGATGCAAATACAGGTAACTAGGATCAGCATCCAGTGCATCATTGATTCTAGTTGAGCTTCAAAGTTATTGGTGTGCCTCCTTGCTTTTGGAGGACCCCTTTTATTGCTTTCATTATGTTTAGTTCATTAGGATGTCATGAGTCTTGTCCCGATGTCCATATCATTTGTTAGAGGCTTCATAGACAGTCAAATGTTAGTTCTTTAGTCTTTTCATTTTCATTCTATTATGTTGAGACTTGATTTGCCACTTTGGCCAGTGAATGTTATTTTGATACATTCTCAGTTATTTGAGTTTTCAGTTTACTTTTAAAGGTACAATTATGTTGAGTTAAGTATTCCGCTGAGTAAGTAAGCCAGGCCAAGGGTTCGCTTGGGCCCAACAATGGCTCTCGAGTGCCAATCCTACCTAGGTTGTAGGCTCGTGGCGTGATAAACTTGGTATTAGAGCACAAAGTTCAATAGTCCTAGGGAGTCTATGAAGCCGTGTTTGTAGAGTCCTAGTTATCAGTGTGAATTGCGCCACATATATAATTAGGAGGCGTCAACACTTAGGAACTATCTCATTTCTTTCATACTCATTTTGTGCGATAAAATATATCTCTATAAACGTTTCTTCTAACTCGTGCTTGGGCGTGTCTTTCAGATCATGCCTCTACAAAGAGCTGTTAGAGGTCGTCCGGCTAGAAGAAATATTGAACCACAGGAACAAAGGGTACCTAATGCACCAGAAGTGCAACCCCAAGGAGAGGTTACCAATGCTGAGTTCTGTGAGGCCATCCAGATGTTGATCCAAGTTGTGACCAACTAAGCTGGGCAACAGAGAGAGAATCGATAGAAAGTGACTGATACTTCAAGGATCCGTGAATTCTTGGGGATGAATCCACCGAGCTTTACTAGTTTAAGTATTACTGAGGATCCAAAAAACTTTGTTGAGAAACTTCAAAAGGTTTTTGAGATCGTGCATGTTGCTGATGCTAAGAGGGTGGAACTAGCTGCATACCAAATGAAAGGTATTGCTAGGATCTGGTTTGATCAATGGAAGAAGAACCGAGCTGAGGGTACACCACCTGTGAGTTGGACTTGTTTTGAGGAGGCCTTCTTGAGGCGTTTCTTCCCTCGAGAACTGATAGAAGAAAAGGTATGAGAGTTCCTCACTCTTAAGAAGGATTCTTTGAGCGTTCAGGAGTACAGTCTGAAGTTCACACAACTTCCCGCTATGCTCTGGAGATGGGTGCTGACATGAAGAGCAGGATGGGTTTATTTGTTGCTGGGTTGTCTCGCCTGTCAAGCAAGGAAGGTAAGTCATCTATGCTGATAAGGGATATGGACATAACAAGGCTAATGATTCAAGTGCAACAAGTTGAGGAGGACAAGTTGAGGGATAGAGAAGAGTTTAAGAATAAGAGAGCTAAGACATCAGGGAATGAGTCTGGGCAACAGAAGAGTAATGCGAACCGGTCTTACTTCCAACAGAAACAAAAGGGACTTTCTCGATCATTTTCTAGTGCACCTGCACGAAGAAACAAAGATGAGTACAATAGTCAGAATTCACAGAATTTCAGAGCTAGACCTGCCCATTCTCAAGGTAGTATGGAACAAGGGGGTAGTAAGCCTCCTGCATGTACTAAGTATGGTAGGAGCCACTCAGGGTTGTGTCGTTATGGCTCCACTAGTTGTTTCAAGTGTGGCTAGAATGGTCATTTTATGAGAGAGTGTCCAAAGAACAGGTAGGGTAACAATAATGGGGGCAATAGAGCCCAATCTTCTTCAGTTGCTCCACTAGACAGAGCTGCATCTAGAGGAGCTACTTCAGGGGTAGGCGGAGGATGAAATCATCTTTATCCTATCACCATTCGCCAATAGCAAGAGGATTCGCCAGATGTTGTCACTGGTATGATCCAAGTCTTTAACTTTGATGTTTATGCTTTGCTAGATCCAGGAGCGAGTTTATCCTTTGTAACTCCCTATGTTGTGATGAATTTTGATGTTCTTCTTGAGCAACTTAGTGATCCCTGCAGTGTTTCTAGACCTGTTGGTGAGTCTATTCTAACAGAGAGAGTCTATCGTGATTGTGCAATTTCCGTCAATCACAAAAGCACCATGGACTGGTAGATTTTGATGTCATTCTAGGTATGGACTGGCTTCATGCTTGTTATGCCTCTGTTGATTGTAGAATTCGAGTTGTTAAGTTTGAGTTTCCTAATGAGCCGTTTTATTTCGTACCTTAAGGCGAGAAAGTTAGTTTGCAAGGGGTGTGTCTATCACTTAGTTCAAGTTAATGACTCTAGTGTTGAGATACCTCCTATTCAGTCAGTTCCAGTGGTAAAAGAATTCCCTGAAGTCTTTCCAAATGATCTTCCCCGAGTCCCTCTTGAGAGAGTAATAGACTTCGATATAGATAATCTTCCCGATACCCGTCCTATATCTATTCCGCCATTTATGATGGCACCAACAGAGTTGAAAGACCAGTTGAAAGATCTACTAGAGAAAGGTTTCATTCGACCAAGTGTCTCACCTTGGGGCTCTCCGGTCTTATTTGTGAGGAAGAAGGATGGTTCTCTTAGAATGTGTATAGATTACCGTCAGTTGAACACAGTTACTATCAAGAATAAGTATCCTCCTATGAGAATTTATGATCTCTTCGATCAACTTCAGGGTGTGATTTCTCGTATCAGGACACTACTTCCAGTTCAAGTGCCAACGATCATGAGTAGTAATATAACCCAACTAGTGAGTTGGGGTCAAGTCCCAAGGGAGTGGTTCGTAATTGAGAATCAATAGAAAAACATAAACATGTTCAAGTCAATTATAGCTATAAACATTTACGAAGGAAAATATGATAATTAAAGGGTGACACAAGTGTCAAGTATCAACTAAAACGACAACCAAAAACAAAATACAAATATGGAGACGAGATTCTTGGGATGTGAAAGGAATATGGTCTAAAACAAACAACGGGGTAAATGCTATTGATAGTAAATCGCTGTAAATTGGTAACTAAGATAGACTTTAGTAGGGGTAAATTTTCTGTCGAATAATTTACCCCAAATCAAATCGGTTTCTCTCGAATACCAATAAGCGGCAATGAAGCACAAGCTTCGCCTTAGTCCAGTCACTTTCTCGAGATGAATGTGTGGGAGAGGGTTTAGGATTCACTCTCTCGAGATGAACCCACAACAACCCAATAACCACAGACTATCGTTTCAGTAGTTTTGGTTTTAAAACCTCTCTCTCAAGCAAGTCAAAAACACAAAGATTAAATTGTATTTGCAACTACAACCCCATTAAGTTCAAACACAACTACTGAATGAAATCACTTTTAAACAACAAAATAACTATCTATTAGCAATACCCAGCAGTAAATTCAACCCATATTCACATAATCACACCCCAAGAATTGGGGTTTTAGCTAGACATAGTAAAGAGATAGAAATCAATACCGAAAGTGTTTCCATCAAATGGGTATGATTAATATTGTCTTTACAAACGTCTAAGATGAACAATCTTCAATACCCATTTCCAATTTCTTAGAAATGGAAATCTTCAAAGCTAAGAAAAAATGTCTTTCAAACTCAGTTCTCAGTTCTCAATTTCTAAAACTAAATAATAATATGATTCCCTACAAAATCTCATACTAAGCTAAAAATTTAAACAAGTATTTGTAGTTGTCAAAAAGTGTACTGTGAAGGACCACTCAGCGTAGTTAGTCGAGATCGCCGATCCACTCGGCGATCCGCCCTTTGGTATGGTTCATCGCCTTTCTACATTTGCCTTCAGCAAATTCAAGTTCTGTAACATTGGGCGATAGAGTACTGCATCGCTGAATCATTCGGCGACTCACCGAGTGCTATTTTATCTCGCCGACTAGATTTTGTCCTTTAGAGCTTTGCACACTGGAACATTAGGCGAGACCATAGCTATTCGGCGACTCTCCTAATAGTTTAGGCTATTCTCAGGCCTTCTTTCTTCATTCTTTCTGCCCCTTGTTCCTTTTTGCTCAATAGTGTCCATGCTTTGTCCCTAAGTTCAAATACCTGAAATTCAAGGATTTATATCAGTTATTAAGACAAAATATGCATTTGAGGACACTAAATCTATCAAAATAAAGCCCTAAAAGAGTCCAAATCGTGGACTCATCAACACCCCCAACTTAAACTTTTGCTTGTCGTCAAGTAAAACTCAAGTTCAGCAGTTAAAAAAGGATGTCTCAAATAGTGCTACACTAGACTCAATCATGAATGCACACAAAAAGACTCAACTTACTCATGCAAGGATCAAATATGCACTCAAAGTTTTCAATTGTCTCACCATTATCAAAGAATCTCAAGCTCACAATACTTGCTTCAAATGCAAGTTCAAGCTCAACAAAGGAAATCAAATGCCCTCACACAAAGAATAATTCCATATTTACACACAATGGTTCAACAATTTAAAGTTTCGGAATCAAATGCAATGCTTACACTCACAAAGATGAACACAATGCATGATTTCACCCATAGGTTTGCCCGTATTTTCCAACCAACATTTGTTTCAACTCACTCAAGATCAAAAAGATATTTTCAAAGCTTGTAACGGGGCTGAGTGCAAAGGTATGGTCGTTTAGGCTCAATGGCTATATTCCTCATAAAATGTGGTGTGAACAACACTTCCTTTCCTTTTCTTCATCATTTTTCATTCGTGCTTACATTACAAGTCATCCCATTATTCACTTTCCATGGACTGTTGGAAACCCCATTTTCTTTTTATTTTTACAACTTTATTCCACAACTCTTTCATTATTTTTCTTTTTCTTTCTTTTCTTTATCTCTTTTTTTTTGTATGGAGGGGCTCCGTTTTTCTCAAAACCATGGGTCAAAGGGGTCTTTCTTGCACTCCTTGATTTACCATCTCTTTTCACCACACCCCCAACTTAGGCTTTTGGCCTAAGTTGGCTATTCAAACAAACCACAAATCATGAGGATTATGGGTAATGGATCAAGAAAGGTTATGTTTTCATCAAGTTTCTTCCAAGAAAAGGTTAAGGCTCAAAGGTGTTCAAAAAAGGTTCACACACTCAGAAGGTAGGCCACAAAAGAGGTATATATCAAATTGGTTCACACTCTTTAAAGTTGCCTAAGATCATCTCAAGAGTTTACATCACTTAGTCAACTTGGATCAACGGGGCAAATTCTAGGTTCCATCATGCATGGTTCATGGTAAGATCATCACATAAGGCATTGACACCAAAGTCAAACAAGACTTCACACTTTCACTAGTGTGCAACGTTCATCACAAGAGACTCGATTTGATACTTGGCTAGTCACAACGAGATACAAAGATGTCACATATTGCTTATGCAACTTCATTTGGCCTCATCGTAGCCGCACGTTCATGTTTGTTCGATTATAAGAACTATTCAAGTCATCGATATTGATCAAAATTGATACTCAAATTTTCATAAAAACAACCATATTCAATACAAACAAGAGGTGGCAAATTCTTTTCGGAAGGGTCAAAAATCATTTATAATTAAAAACAAGGAGCTACAAGCTCAAACATCTACAAAAAGCAGTGTATAACACAATTTAGGTTCAAAGCCCAATATATAAACAAAACTAATACGCACAAAGGTGGGCCTCACCCCACCACAAATAAAAATCATTTGTCCTCAAATGCAAAAACAATAATATCCAAGAGTAAAATAAAGTAAGACAGAGAGGGAGGTAAAGAGGGATCCTGTCTAGTCAGTCACTCCATCTGTCTGGGCATCAATGCCTGGTACATCAATCTGGAGTTGGGCATTAGTGCTCGGAGTCTCCTCAGAAGTACCAGACCTACTAGGAGCTGCTATAGACGTCTCGATCAGCGATGTCTGGATCACTGACTACATAATCATTTCCTCAAGATCCGCCAAGTTTCCATAAATGCTTTCCTCTTGTATCTCTATCTTCTCCTTGTCGATCTCAGCATCCGACTCATCAACTGTTGCCTCATCCATGTGTACCTCTCAGGTGGTAGTCAAAGGAATCTCAGGAGTGTTCAAACCATCTGTAGTCTCCAGTAATGAAGTGAAGTACGGACTTTAGATAGTCTACGTCCTTCCTCAAATCTGCTACCTCGGCTTTCAAAGCCGTAACCTCAGAGATCTCCCCATGTCTGCTCTCACAAGCTGTGACTCTCACCATCAACTCATCAATAAAAGTCTGGAGGGGGGTAAGTGCAGCAAGGATGGCACTTTTAATCATCCTTGGGATGGATCTCTCAAGTCGGGTCGCCCTCACATTAACTGAATGAGTCAAGTGCCCCATCTTCAGGATCATGGCATGAGTGATCTTGGCAGGCTGGAAGGAGGGGGAAGCACTTGGGGCCTAAAAGAAGGGGAAGAGGCAGATGTACCTGAAGTCCCGGAGGCTAGAGTAGGCAAAAATGCTTCTGTAGGTAACGAGTCTATATCCACCTCCGGGGAAATGTCCACCGGAGCTGCTCTTCTCCTGTCAGCCTCCTCTCTAGTATACTCGACCTCAATGCGCCAGATGTCAGTGGAGGATGATGGGATAACATCAACATCTCTAGCAGTATCCCGAGGCAGTCCAGCATGCCGAAATAGCTCTGTGATCAGAATCGGGAATGGCAAGGAGGTCTGTCTCTGTTTGGCCCTTATGGCCATTTCCTGCTCAATGATGAGTCCCAAGTTGAGTCGCCTCTTTCCTAAGATAGACCCTGACAAGCTGCCTTTGCATGTAGGAAGATAGATTCATTCTGTGAAGGCATAATGGACCTGTTGATGAATCCGAACCAATACCGGGCAGGTACATTCAAATCCTTCTTCTCGATCTGGATTCTCGCATCTATGCACCTTGGAGTGACGTTAGAGAGAAGGGGGGTAAACCAACCCTTTAAGTCATCTAGGGACTCGGCTGTCACCAAGCCCTTATAATCATGCTCGAATCCTGTGGCCCTCTCAAGAACAACATTAATGATATCGTTACTGCACCCAACTTCCACACCTCGAACCATGACCGACTTAACCGGTCTAAATTTGCCGGCCTTTTTCTTACTATTTGGTACTAAGGTAGCATAGGCATCATCGAATTCCCAAACGCATGAAGGAACATAGGGGCCTCGTGGCCTGATGAAAATCTGAAACATGTGCCATTGTAGTATCTCATATATACTGGAGTATTTGTCCTCCAGACCTTCTGTAGATAGTAGCTTCTCCTCGAGGATAGTTCACAAACCATCTCCTTTCAACCTGTTGAGGAGTCTAGGTGGAGGAACGATTGGTGGCATAGGACCCATATGAGGTGCTAGAGTTGGCACTGTGTCTGCTGGTGAACGAACTTCAGGGGCTCTAGTTGAGCCAGAACGAGATCTAGCCAGGAGCTCAACTTGCCGGGACTGTAAAGGCTGGTTATCCTCAGGCTCAGATAGATCGGTCTGGGAGCCAGTAGTAGCCCTGTCAGACCTGGGTCTCTTGGCCTATCTTTTGTCACATGATGGCGGTTCTTGCCTTCCTCTTTTTGGAGGATTTGATCCCCCTTCGTTTATTGTGATACCCCGTGTTCTTTTACCGGGTGGCATGTCTATGTTTGTCCTCACCATACCTGCAAAACATCAAGAAAAAGTTAAAAATAACTTAATCAAATTCATAGAAACACAATTGAAGAAAGACTCACCGAACTAGTCGGTGAGTCGCCGAATCGCTTTGGCGAGCTGGATTGGGCTCGTCGAAGGGATTGGCTCTAAAGCTTTAGCAAGTTGGCGATGGGAAAGGTCTTTCGGCGAATCGCCAATAGCTTTTGGCGAGCAAGTATTAACTCTCCAAAAGTTACAGTGCAAAAATGGTTTAAGAGTGCAGACAAACAACGATCATGAAGTTTTTTGGCGAGTCGCCGAGTACCTTTGGCGACCTCAGACTTCTCACCAAAATTTATAGAGCCTAACATCAATTAAAGCATGAAATTAAAGGTGAGATGGGGACATTAGGTGAACCACCGAGTGGTTTGACGAGCTAGACCCAGCTCACCAAATGACCCAACATGTCTATTTTCAACCCAACTTCTCGAATATAATCCCGCAACTACCAAAAGCAAAATCAAACAATGCACAACTCAAATTCAAACAAGACCCATAACACCCATTGCCCTAGGATACCCAGTCTCCCAGTTTTGCCAAATTTGGCCAATTGACGACATTTGCCCTTAAAAATGAAGTCACCCGCTCTATCATTAGGCAAATTACATCATTTGGCACAAATACGATCTACTCAGACTTCACCCAACTAATCCCATCAACATGCAAGCATAACCCCACAAAAGTTAACCGATTTTAAGGCATAAAATTACGAGAATTAAAAAATCTGAACATTACGGGAAAGATTATCAAATTAACACAGTAACCTATGAAAACAATTAAAATCAGAGAGGCCCAGCACACATCAGTAAGATAAGATCATTGCAAATGAGTACAAAATTCTAAAAATAAACTCGGGGTTCGGAAAACCAACCTTTGATGTCGATTAAATAAAATTGAATTGCTAGGCGGCAATGTAATCTAACTCCGAGCACCAACCAACAACTCAAATACAGTAATAAAGCAATAAATATAGAAAATACTAAACAGGTGTGAGTTTGAAAGATGAAAAGTGAGGGAAAGTGAAGAGTTTGAAAGTTTAAACCTTTGGCCTTTTAATGAATCGTTCAGGTCTCGGCCAGTCGGCGACGTTAGTCATGGTCGCCAATCCACACGGTGATTCACCAAGTGGATACTTACCTCGCTGAGTTTTACAGGACCTCCAGTTAAACTGGGGGTCCAAATAGCGGTATAGAATGCAATCGCCGAACTAGTCGGCGATTCGCCAATAATTTCCTAAGCTCACTAAGTTTTACAGACTCCACTTTAAAGTTGTCTTGAGTCCAATGACGGTCTAGGTTGGGATCACCGACTTTTTCAGCAATGGGCCGACTGGAGCTTTTGCTTACCAACTTGCACTTTTCAACAACTTTCCCACTTTGACCTACACAAACAACACACCATTATTTCTTAAAGAAAAAATAAAGCGATAAGAGGTCTTAGGTTGCCTCCCAAGCAGCGCCTTAGTTAATGTCACGACACGACGAAAGTCCACACTCAATCTCCATTTTTGGGGTTGGCCTTAGTGTCACTAAGTAAACCCTCTTGTTTGTTTGGTTGGAGATGAGGCCATACATGACCCATGAGGTTTTCAATTAGCTGAATAGATCTATAGCGAGAGCCAATCATGTGATTTAACACTTCAATATTCACCTTCTTCTCTTCCAGCACTCTATCATGCTCATTGACCTTTTGGAGAATGACTGAGAGCATTCCTTCGATACGTTTACCCTCATCATCACTGATGCCCCGACAGATGGAGAGACTACATAGACAAGACTTTTCTTTACCTCCCTCTTTGTCTAACTTTTATTTTTGGATACTTTTATTCACATTTGAGGACAAATGTTTTTATTTGTGGTAGGGTGAGGCTCACCTTTGTGTGCTATTATATTCGTGTTTTGTTTGTATTTGGGCTTTACTGTTTAAAAATTGTGTTTGATATATTATTTCGGGGGATATTTGAGCTTATGACTCTTTTTATTTTAAAAGTGCAAAATGATTTTGACTCGTTCGAAACAAAAAAATTTGCCACCTCTCATGTTTTGAATGTGGCTATTCTCTTACAAAATCTAAATCTCGATTTTGATCAATATCGGTGACTTGAATAGTGCTATCAATTGAACAAACATGAATGTGCGGATACGATGAAGCCAAATGAAGTTGCATAAATAATATGTGAACTCTTTGCATCTCGTTAGGACTAGCCTAGTATCGAATTGAGTCTCTTGTGATGATCATTGCACACTAGAGAAAGTGTGGAGTCTTGTTGACTGAAGTGTCAATGCCTAGTGTGACGAGCTTACTTTGAACCATGCATGATAGATTCTAGAATTTGCCCCATTGTTCCGGTAAACTAAGTAATGCTATCTCTTGATATGATCTTTGGAAACTTCTAAGAGTGTGAGCCAATTTGACATATACCTCTTTTGTGACCTACCTAGCGAGTGTGTGAACTGCTTTTGAACACCCCTCGAGCCTTACCTTTCTTTGGAAGAAACTTGATGAAATCATAACCATTCTTTATCCATTATCCATAATCCTCATAAAGTTGTGGTTAGTTGAATAGCCAACTTAGGCCAAAAGCCTATGTTGGAGGTGTGGTGAAAAGAAAAGGCAAATCAAGAAGTGCTAGAAAGTCCCTCTTACCCATGGTTTTAAAAAAAATGGAGACCCTACATTTATATATATATAAAAGAGTGAAAAACAAAGTTGTGGAATAAAGTACAAAAGAAATGGGGTTCCCAAACAATCCATAGAAATGGAATAATAGGATGACTTATGAGCACTAAAGAGAACAATGAAGGAAAAGGAAAGGAAGTGTTGTGAGCACCACATTTCATGAGGATGAAAGTCACTACGCCTAAATGACCATACCTTTGCATTCAGCCCCATTACAAACCTTGAAAAGACCTTTTTGATCTTGAGAGAGCTGAAACAAATGTTGATTGGAAAATACGGGCAAACCTATGGGTGAAATTATGCATTGTGTTCTTCTTTGTGAGTGTGAGCGTTGCATCTGATTCCGAAGCTTTAAACTGTGAACCATTGTGTGAACATGAAATCATTCCTTGTGTAAAGGCATTTGAACACTTTGGTTGAGCTTGAACTTGCATTTGAAGCAAGTATTGTGAGCATGAGGTTCTTTGATATTGGTGAGTCACAACTTGAATCTTTGAGTGCACATTTGATGTTTGCATAAGTAAATTGAGTCTTGTTGTGTGCATTCATGATTGAGTCTTGTGTAGCACTGTTCAAGACACCCTTTTGAACTACTGAACTCTAGTTTGCTTGAGGACAAACAAAAATTTAAGTTTGGGGTGTTGATGAGTCCACAAATTGGACTCATTTAGGGCTATATTTTGATACAATTAGTGTTTTCAAATGCATATTTTATCTCAATATCTGATGAAAACTCTCAAGTTTCAGGTATTTGGAGTTTGAAGGAAAGCATGGACACTACTTAGAAAAAAAGGGAACAAAGGCAGCTGAAAAAATGAAGAAATGAAGATCTGATGATCGCTAAACCCATTTGACGAGTCGCCAAACAGTCTTATCCTAGCCCTTTGTTCCAATGTGATGAGCCCTGAAGGAAAGGATCAAATCGACGGTGAAATGGAGCAGTCGGTGTATCGCCGAGCAGTTTCGCGAAGCTGTACTATATGGCCCAATGATCCAAACACGACGATGCTGAAGGATAGAGCAAGACGGCGAAGAAACTTACATAAGGGCGGATCGTCGAGTTGATCGGCGATCTCGACTAACTTTGCCGAGTGATCCTTCGCAGCACAGATTTTTGAAATCTATAAATACTCGTTGAGAATTATTATTCTAGTATCGAATTATTAGTTTTGAACAATAATTTTTTAGATTTTACTTCTATTTTTGAGTTCTAAGTTTGGAGAGGGTTTTGAAGAACTTGAAGGTTCAAAGGGTTTCAACTTTAAGATTTGGACTTGGGTCTTGTGGATTCTTCAATCTTGACTTGTTTTATGGCTTAAATCTTCATACCCATTTGAATGCAAACTCATACTAGTATTAATTTCTATCTCTTATACATGTCTAGCTAAAACTCTAATTCTTGGGGTGTGATTTTGTGAATATGGGTTAGATTATCTGTTGGGTCTTGCTTGTTGATGATTTATTTGTTGTTTAGATGTGATTTCATTTAGTAGTTGTAGTGGAACTTAATGAAATTGAAGTTGCAAATACGATTTTACCTTTGTGTTTTCGACTTGCTCGAGAGAGAGGTCGTAAAACTAGTACTACTAAATTGATGGTCGGTGGGAATGGGTCGACATAAGGTTCAGCTCGACAGAGTGAACCCTAGTCTCATCGCCACACACTCAGCTCGAGAGACTTAGTGGGCTAAGGCAGAGGCTTCTCTTGATGCGACAAGTGGGTGTCAGAGAGGAACCCATTTGATTTGGTGTAAGTTGCTCGAGAGAGAATTTACCCCCACTATAGTCTAGCCTAGTCACAAATATTCAATAGATTTATTGTCAAAAGCATGTACCCAATAGTTTAGTTTTTCCCGTATTCCTATCACATCCCAAGAACCGCATCTCCTTGATTAGTTATCTTTGCATACTTTTGCTATTTTTACTTACTAGTGACAAACTCCTAATTGTTAATTGACGCTTGTGTCACCTCTTTTTTTTTTATTTACAATATTTTTAATCGATAATATCTTTAGCTATGACTAATTAGAACTAAATTTTATTTTTCTATTAATTCTCAAGCACACTCCCTTGGTACTCTATCCCAACCCTTGGTTGGGTTACTTTACTATTGTAGGATCATAGACACTTGCATCGGAAGTTGTGTCTTGATTATGCAAACATCAAAATGGCGCCGCTATCGGGGAGTGGTGTTATTTGAGAATTCTTAGATTAGTAGAATTTTTGTTCTTCTTAGTCGTAGTTTACTAACTTAATTTTTAGTTTTTTTTGGTTGCTTGTGTGAATATTTCAGAAAGCATGAGTGTTAACGGCAGCAACAGTAGCTAGGTGGGCCACCAAGACAACATCGAAAGTTTTAACAATGTCCAAAAGCCCAACATTAATGACCCCCATCTCATGGGAGGTATTGGGGCCATTCGTTTACCTCCAGCCGAAGGAAATGTAGTATTCCACATAACGAGTACTATGTTGCAACTCTTGTAACTAAAGGGACTTTTCAATGGATTGGCTCATGAGGATCCTCACGAACATCTTTGAAACTTTGTGGATGTGTGCGGACTATTCTCTTTCAAAAACATCTCTCAAGAGTCAGTTCGGTTAAGGCTATTCCCTTTCTCGTTGATGGGAGAGGCGTGCAAGTGGCTGGCGGAGTTGCCTTATGAGTCCATCACTTCTTGGGAGGAATTGGTAACCGCATTTAATGTGCAATTTTTCCCTTCTTCGAAGATGATGACTCTTCGGGATAGTATCCAAAGCTTTAAGCATTTGGAGGACGATCCAATCCATGAGACTTGGCTGCGATTTAAAAAGATGGTGCTACAATGCCCGACTCATGGTCTGCCCAACAATGTCTTCCTACAGTACTTTTACCGAAGCCTGGATTCTGTAAACAAAGGTGTCATTGATCAGCTTTCACCTGGTGGCCTGGTGCAACAACCGTATGCAGTAGCAGCCCAACTCTTAGATGGCATGACGACCATCAATATGGCATGGTACACCCATGAAGACCAATTCTCCCCTCTCACATTCAAGCTATCCAAGGAGCAGATGGAAAAAGATAATGAGAGAGACCAAAACATGGCCAAGATCATGACACAACTTGACATTTTATCTAAAAATGTCATGAGGGCTGGTGCCCATGTTGTCAATGTTGTGGGGGTCAGGTGTGGAAATCCTGAGAAGGCAAAATTTGAAGCCTTGTATAATGAGAAAGTGAACTTCCTAGCCAACCAAGGTGGTGCTTATCGTTCAAACTACCTAAGGCAGGGTGGTAACCAAGGTTGGGCTAGAGATGAAGGATGGAAGGATCGTGAATGGAGATACCGAAATCCTAATTGGAAGGATGGGGAGAAGGATAGATATGTGCCTCCTCATGAGTACCAAAAGCCTAAGGACTCGTAAGGTGGTAGGTATGAGGACATGCTCTGACGTATCCTCAACAAAGTTGAAGGGTCAGACAAAATGTTAAAAGGCATGAAAGAAGATGTGTCCACCCTTATCCAGACCGTCACCTCCCATTCAGTTTTGATCAAGCATTTAGAGACCCAAATGGGTCATATCTCGTCTCACCTCAATCCGAGACAGCAAGGGGGTTTGCCTAGTGACACTATGGTCAACCCCAAAAATGAGGTTTGAAGGTGGACTTACATCGACGACGTTAACTAAGGCGATGTTTGGGAGGCAACGCAAAACCATTTATTGCTTTCATTTTCTTTGATAAAATAATGGTGTGTTAATTGTGCAGATAGAAGTGTGGAGAGTGAATGAAAAGTGCAGATTAGCGAGCAACAAGTCCAATCAGTGAAACACCGAGTTGTTCGGCGACTCCGAACTAGACCACCGTTAGACTCAAGACCAACTTGCATTGGAGTCTGTAAAACTTGGCGAGCACAGAAAATTATTGGCGAACCGCCGACCATGTCGGCGATCCCACAGAGACCGTTGTTTGGACTTCGAGAACAACTGGAAGTTCTATAAAATTTGGCGAGGCAAGTGGCTACTCGACAAAATGCCGAGTGATTTGGTGATCCTGACTAATGTCGCCGAATGGGTGAAAACTGGATGGTTTTTCAGGCCAAAGGTTTAAAAGTTTCAAATTCATTCCATTGTCCTAACTTTTTCATCTTCCCAAACTCACACCTGCACTCTAGTTTTACACTTCTTTCATTGTTGGAGTATTTTTAGTATCGAATTGTGCTACGAGATGGATTACATTGCTTCCTAGCATCTCAATATCCATTTGATCGGCCTAAAAGGTTGGTACTTCAAATCTCGCGTTCCTTTCCTCGAAAGTTGTACTCAAATCAAATGGCATTACTTTGATGATGTGTGCTGGGCCTCGCTGGTAGGATTAGAATATTTGTTTGCCTATTAGGTTCACAAATTTTGCCCGTACTAAGTTAAATAGTTAATTCCTAAAGGTTGCGCTTTAAATTAGATGAAAAATCGTGGGTGATGCACGATTGTCACTGGGTCTAAGCCTAATTTGAGTTGTGCATGCCTTAATTTTGTTTTCGGGGGTCATAGGGTTGAATTCAGGAAAGTTGGGTCGTTTTGCGAGCTGGGTCAAGCTCACTGAACCACCGGCGGTTCCCCTAAAATCCCCATCTCGCCTTTAATTTAATGCTTAATATGATGTTGAATTCTGTAACTTTCGGCGAGAAGCATGATGTCGCCGAACGCATTCGGCGCCTCGTCGAGAGACTTTCTATTCACCCTTGTATTCTCTATGCAGTGCACTCGATGAACTGCCTAAGTAGTTGCGCGCGTCACCAACTGGTTCGGCGCAGTGATTCTGCAATTGAACTGCCTTGCTTTAGTCTAAATACTTTCTAACTTTTTCTTGAAGCTTTGCAGAATGGCTAGATCAAAAGTAGCTAGAAGAGAAATACCACCCAGACAAACAAGAGTGAAAATTTTTAGGAAAAATACAAAGGCAACAAATTCTCCCAAAATGGATAATGAGGGAAAGAAGCCCTGTGCCAGCAAAAGAAAAAATCCCTAAGACCCCACTATTCCCTCGTGGAGACGTGGATTCTTCACAGCTATTCACTCCTTTTTAGCGGTTCATGATTTGGACAATCTTAGTAAGTCAGCTGCCGCTGAATCTTCTGAAGAAGCTCCGGGGGCCATTATCAAATTCCAGGCTGACACATCGGGCACTGATGCCCCGATAGATAGAGAGACTGCATAGACATGACTTTTCTTTACCTCCTTCTCTGTCTTACTTACTTTTATTTTTGGATACTTTTATTCGCATTTGAGGACAAATATTTTTATTTGTGGTGTGGTGTGGCCCACCTTTGTGTGCTATTAATGTTTGTGTTTTGTTTGTATTTGGGCTTTTCTGTGTAAAAATTGTGTTTGATATACTATTTCGATGGATGTTTGAGCTTATGGCTCCTTTTATTTTAAAAGTGCAAAATGATTTTGACCCGTCCGAAATGAATTCTTTTTCCACCTCTCGTGTGTTGAATGTGATTGTTCTCTTGCAAAATTTAAGTCTCGGTTCCGATCAATATCGATGACTTGAATAGTGCTCTCAATCGAACAAACTTGAATGTGCAGCTACGATGAGGCCAAATGAAGTTGCATACACAATATGTGAACTCTTTGCATCTCGTTATGACTAGCCTAGTATCGAATTGAGTCTCTTGTGATGATCATTGCACACTAGTGAAAGTGTGGAGTCTTGTTTGACTGTAGTGTCAATACCTAGTGTGATGAGCTTACTTTGAACCATGCATGATTGATTCTAGAAGTTGCCCCGTTGGTCCGGTCAACTAAGTGATGCTATCTCTTGATATGATCTTAGGAAACTTCTAAGAGTGTGAGCCAATTTGACATATACCTCTTCTGTGACCTACCTTGCGAGTGTGTGAACCGCTTTTGAACACCCCTTGAGCCTTACCTTTCTTTGGAAGAAACTTGATGAAATCATAACCATTCTTTATCCATTACCCATAATCCTCATGAATTTGTGGTTAGTTGAATAGCCAACTTAGGCCAAAAGCCTAAGTTGGAGGTGTGGTGAAAAGAAAAGGCAAATCAAGAAGTGCTAGAAAGTCCCTCTTACCCATGGTTTTGAGAAAAATGGAGCCCCTACATTTATTTATATATATATATATATATATATATATATATATATATAAGAATGAAAAACAAAGTTGTGGAATAAAGTAAAAAAGAAATGGGGTTCCCAAACAATCCATAGAAAGGTAATAATAGGATGACTTATGAGCACTAAAGAGAACAATGAAGGAAAAGGAAAGGAAGTGTTGTGAGCACCACATTTCATGAGGATGAAAGCACTGCGCCTAAATAACCATACATTTGCATTCAGCCCCATTACAAACCTTGAAAAGACCTTTTTGATCTTGAGAGAGCTGAAACAAATGTTGATTGGAAAATACGGGTAAACCTATGGGTGAAATTATGCATTGTGTTCTTCTTTGTGAGTGTGAGCGTTGCATCTGATTCCGAAGCTTTAAACTGTGAACCATTGTGTGAACATGGAATCATTCCTTGTGTGAGGGCATTTGAACACTTTGGTTGAGCTTGAACTTGCATTTGAAGCAAGTATTGTGAGCATGATGTTCTTTGATATTGGTGAGTCACAACTTGAATCTTTGAGTGCATATTTGATCTTTGCATAAGTAAATTGAGTCTTGTTGTATGCATTCATGATTGAGTCCTGTGTAGCACTGTTCAAGACACCCTTTTGAATGGCTGAACTTGAGTTTGCTTGAGGACAAGCAAAAGTTTAAGTTGGGGGTGTTGATGAGTCCACAAATTGGACTCATTTAGGGCTATATTTTGATAGAATTAGTGTCCTCAAATGCATATTTTATCTCAATATCTGATGAAAACCTAAGTATTTCAGGTATTTGGAGTTTGAAAGAAGGCATGGACACTACTTAGCAAAAAAGGGAACTAAGGTAGCTGAAAGAAAGAAGAAATGAAGATCTTATGATCGCCGAACCCATTCGACGAGTCGCCAAACAGTCTTATCCTAGCCCTTTGTTCCAATGTGATGAGCCCTGAAGGAAAGGATCAAATCGATGGTGAAAAGAAGCAGTCGGCGTATCATCGAGCAGTTCCGCGAAGCTGTACAATGTGTCCCAATGATCCAAAGACGATGATGCTGAAGGATAGAGCAAGACGGCGAAGAAACTTACCTAAGGGTGGATAGCCGAGTTGATCAGCGATCTCGATTAACTTTACCGAGTGATCCTTGCAGTGCAAATTTTTGAAAACTATAAATACTTGTTGAGAATTATTATTCTAGTATCGAATTATTAGTTTTGAACAATAATTTTTTAGATTTTACTTCTATTTTTGAGTTCTAAGTTTGGAGAGGGTTTTGAAGAACTTGAAGGTTCAAAGGGTTTCAACTTCAAGATTTGGACTTGGGTCTTGTGGATTCTTCAATCTTGACTTGTTTTATGGCTTAAATCTTCATACCCATTTGAATGCAAACTCATACTAGTATTAATTTCTATCTCTTATACATGTCTAGCTAAAACTCTAATTCTTGGGGTGTGATTTTGTGAATATGGGTTAGATTATCTGTTGGGTCTTGCTTGCTGATGATTTATTTGTTGTTTAGATGTGATTTCATTTAGTAGTTGTGGTGTAACTTAATGAAATTGTAGTTGAAATCGATTTCACCTTTTGTGTTTTTGGCTTGCTCGAGAGAGAGGTCGTAAAACTAGTACTACTAAATTGATGGTCGGTGGGAATAGGTCGACATGAGGTTCAGCTCGAGAGAGTGAACCCTAGTCTCATTCCCACACACTCAGCTCGAGAGAGTTAGTGGGCTAAGGCAGAGGCTGCTCTTCATGCGGCGAGTGGGTGTTAGAGAGGAACCCATTTGATTCGGGGTAAGTTACTCGTGAGAGAATTTACCCCCACTGTAGGCTAGCCTAGTCACAAATATTCAACAGATTTATTGTCAAAAGCATGTACCCAATAGTTTAGTTTTTCCCGTATTCCTATCACGTCCCAAGAACCCCATTTCCTTGATTAGTACTCTTTGCATACTTTTGCTATTTTTACTTACTAGTTACAAATCCCCAATTGTTAATTGACGCTTGCGTCACCCCCTTTTTTGATTTACAATATTTTTAATTGATAATATCTTTAGCTATGACTAATTAGAACTAAATTTTATTTTTCTATTAATTCTCAAGCCCACTCCCTTGGGACTTGACCCCAACCCTTGGTTGGGTTAGTTTACTATTTTACGATCGTAGACACTTTCATCGGAAGTTGTGTCTTGATTACGCAAACATCACTTTATACCTTAGCCACGACTCATGAATCCGTTCACCTTCCAATTGTTTGAAGGTCAGGATGTTATCCCTGAACCTCATCACTTTTACCGAAAGGTGATCCATCTGTTCGCAATCATCAAGTGCATACATTCTTCCTGTTTTAACACAAGTGAGTAAAACAAAACTAAAAATTAGTTGAGTAGAGCTCTAACTGACAAGAACAAAATTCAACTTAACTAAAAATTTTCAAGTAACACCACTCCCCGGCAGCGGCGCCATTTTGATTTCACGTATCAGGACACTACTTCCAGTTCAAGTACCAACAATCGTGAGTAGTAATATAACCCATCTAGTGAGTTGGGGTCGAGTCCCAATGGAGTGGTTCATAATTGAGAATCAATAGAAAAACATAAACATGTTCAAGTCAATTATAGCTATAAACATTTACGAAGGAAAACATGATAAATTAAAGGGTGACACAAGTGTCAAGTATCGAAAGGGGGTTTTGTAATCAATTATCAACTAAAATGACAACTAAAAACGAAAATACAAATATGGAGACGGGATTCTTGGGATGTGATAGGAATATGGGATAAAACAAACAACCGGGTAAATGCTATTGATAGTAAATCGCTATAAATTGGTAACTAAGCTAGACTTTAGTGGGGGTAAATTTCTCTCGAACAATTTACCCCTAATCAAATCGGTTTCTCTCGAAAACAATAAGCGGCAATGAAGCACAAGTTTTGCCTTAGTCCATTCTCTCTCTCTCGAGCTGAATGTGTGGGAGAGGGTTTAGGATTCACTCTCTCGAGCTGAACCCACGACAAGCCCAGTAACCACAGACTATCGATTCAGTAGTTTTGGTTTTAAAACCTCTCTCTCGAGCAAGTCAAAAACACGAAGATAAAATTGTATTTGCAAGTACAACCCCATTAAATTCAAATACAACTATTGAACGAAATCACCTTTAAACAACAAAATAACTATCTATTAGCAATACACAACAGTAAATTCAACCCATATTCACATAATCACACCCCAAGAATTGGGATTTTAGCTAGACATAATAAAGAGATAGAAATCGATACCGAAAAGTGTTTCTATCAAATGGGTACGATTAATATTGTCTTTACAAACGTCTAAGATGAAGAATCTTCAATACCACTACCAATTTCTTAGAAATGGAAATCTTCAAAGCTAAGAGAAAATGTCTCTCAAACTCAGTTCTCAGTTCTCAATTTCAAAAATTGATTAATAATATGATTCCTTACAAAATCTCATACTAAGCTAAAAATTTAAATAAGTATTTATAGTTGTCAAAAAGTGTGTTGCGAAGGACTACTTGGCGCAGTTAGTTGGGATCGCCGATCCACTCGGCGATCCGCCCTTTGGTCTGGTTCATCGCCTTTCTACATTTGCCTTTAACAAATTCAAGTTCTGTAACATTGGGCGATGGAGTACTGCATCGTGGAATTGTTCGGCTACTCACTGACTGCTCCTTTATCTAGCCGACTTGATTTTCTCCTTCAGAGTTTTGCACACTGGAACATTAGGCGAGACCACAGCCATTCGTCGACCCGCCTAATGGTTTAGGTGATCCTCAGGAGGCCTTCTTTTCTTCATTCTTTCAACTGCCTTGTTCCTTTTTGCTCAATAGTGTCCATGCTTTGTCCCTAAGTTCAAATACCTGAAATTCAAGGATTTATATAAGTTATTGAGACAAAATATGCATTTGAGGACACTAAATCTATCAAAATAAAGCCCTAGAGTCCAAATCGTGGACTCATCAGGGTTCCACTTGTTTCTCTATGATATACCTCAGATCTAGTTACCATCCGTTAAGAGTAAGGGAATGTGATATTCCAAAGATAGCTTTCAAGACCCGTTATGGTCATTATGAGTTTTTGGTCATGTCATTCGATTTAACTAATGCACCTGCAACGTTCATGGACCTTATGAATAGAGTATTCCAGACTTATTTAGATATGTTTGTTATCGTATTCATTGATGACATACTAATATATTCGAGGAATGAGGAAGATCATGCTAGTCATCTCAGAATAGTTCTCCAAACTCTAAAGGAAAGAGAGTTGTATGCCAAGTTCTCTATGTGTGAGTTTTGGCTTGAGTCTGTGGCATTCTTAGGACACATTATTTACGGTGATGGAGTTAGAGTTAATACCCAGAAGATAAAGGTAGTGCAGAATTGGCCTAGACCCACATCCCCAACTGATATTAGGAGTTTCTTGGGGTTGGCTGGATATTATAGAAGGTTCGTCGAGAGGTTCTCATCCATTTCATCCCCTTTGACTAAGTTAACTCAGAAAACAATTAAGTTTCAATGGTCTGGAGCTTGTGAGAAAAACTTTCAAGAATTGAAAAAGAGGTTGACTACTGCCCCAATATTGTCTTTACCAGAAGGTACGCAAGGATTTGTTGTATGTTGTGATGCGTCTAGAGTTGGTTTGTGTTGTGTGTTAATGCAGAATGGTAAAGTTATAGCTTATGCCTCTAGACAAGTTTGAAGAACTATCCAACTCATGACTTAGAGTTGGCTGCTGTAGTATTTGCTTTGAAAATATGGCGTCATTATTTGTATGGTGTTCACGTAGATGTATTCACTGATCACAATAGTCTTCAGTATGTGTTTAGTCAGAAAGAGCTTAATTTCAAACAGATAAGGTGGTTATAGTTACTCAAAGATTATGACATGAGTATCCTTTATCCCCCAGGTGAGGCTAATGTTGTTGCTGATGCCTTGAGTAGATTATCTATGGGTAGTACCGCCTATTTTGAGGAAGATAAGAAGGAGTTATCAAAAGATGTGCATAGACTTGCATGATTAAGAGTTCGACTAATTAATTCCACAGAAGGAGGAGGAGTAGTGATTAATGGGGCTGAATCATCATTAGTGTCAGAAGTAAAAGAGAAGCAAGACCAAGATCCTATTCTGCTTGAATTAAAGCCAAATGGTCATAAGCAAAAAGTAATGGCTTTCGAACAAGGGGGAGATGGTGTATTGAGGTATCAAGGTAGATTGTCTGTACCAAGGGTAGATGAACTCCAAGAAAGGATCATGGAGAAAGCTCATAGCTCTAGATATTCTATCCATCCGGGTTCCACAAAGATGTATCGTGATTTGAGAGACGCATATTGGTGGAGTAGTATGAAGAAAGGTATTGTTGAGTTCGTTGCTAAATGCCCAAATTGTCAACAAGTTATAGTAGAGGTTCAAAGGCCCGGTAGTATGGCTCAGAATATAGAACTTCTGGAATGGAAGTGGGAGATGATCAATATGGATTTCATCACAGGTTTACCAAGGTCTCGCAAGTAGCATGCTTCTATTTGGGTGATTGTTGATAGAATGACTAAATCAACCCACTTTTTACCGGTAAAGACTACCCATTTAGCAGAAGATTATGCTAAGTTGTATATTCAAGAGGGAGCCATACTTCATTGCATTCATGTATCGATTATTTCAAATAAAGGAGCATAATTTACTACACAGTTCTGGAAATATTTTCAGAAAGGCTTGGGTTCAAAGGTGAACTTAAGTACTTCTTTTCATCCTCAGACCGATGGTCAAGCAGAGCGCACTATTCAGACTTTAGAAGATATGTTGAGAGCATGTGTGATTGATTTCAAGGGTAATCGGGATGATCACTTACCTCTCATTGAGTTTTCTTACAACAATAGTTACCACTCTAGCATACAAATGGCTCCTTATGAAGCTCTTTATGGGAGAAGATGAAGATCTCCTATTGGATGGTTTGAAGTTGGTGAAGCTGGGTTGATAGGACTAGAATTAGTTCATCAAGCTATGGAGAAGGTGAAAGTTATTCAAGAGAGGTTGAAAACAGTCCAAAGTCGAAGTAGATGATTGGGTTTACTTGAAAGTTTCACCCATGAAGGGTGTTATAAGATTTGGTAAGAAAGGGAAACTTAGTCCCCGGTATATTAGTCCTTACAGAGTATCCAAAAGGATTGGTAATGTAGCTTATGAGTTGGAGCTACCACAAGAGTTAGCAGATGGTCAACCGGTATTTCACATCTCTATATTGAGGAAGTACCTGGGCGATCCTTCACTTATCATACCTACTGAAGTTATTGGTATCAAGTATAGCTTATCATATGAG
Source organism: Solanum acaule (assembly GCA_036250505.1). NCBI lineage: Eukaryota > Viridiplantae > Streptophyta > Magnoliopsida > Solanales > Solanaceae > Solanum > Solanum acaule. The sequence goes on from JAJOOR010005865.1 coordinate 50,530, forward strand.
GAGATTCCTGTTCAGATTCTAGATCGCCAAGTTCGCAAGTTGAGAACTAAAGAAGTAGCATCAGTCAAAGTTTTGTGGAGAAATCAGCTTGTTGAGGAAGCTACTTGGGAAGCTGAAGAGGATATGAAGAAGAGATACCCACATCTCTTCAAATTCAGAGAAGTTCCAAATTAATTTACTAATCCTTTTCTTGGCTTTTATTTTAAGTTGGCATGTTGTTTTTACATTTTGCTTGTTGGGTGTTTGAGCTAGGTGTTAGATGTTACGCTTTAGCCTATTAAGATTAATCTCATTCGAGGATGAATGTTCCCAAGGGGGAGATATTGTAACACCTAGCTAATTGAAAGAACTAGAAATAACTAGAATTAGAAAGAAACCATTTTTGGAAATAATCAAATTTGGAAATTTTGACAGAGTTAAGTTAAGTATGAGTTTTGGGACAACTTCAAATGACCATAAAACCTAGCTCAGAATGACTTAGGTGTGCTACAAGATGCCATAGGAAATATGTTTGAATTATCTTTTCAACGCCACCGAGTTTGATCAATTTTGAGTTTGTATGAGGGAAATATGCCCATTTGAAGTTGGGCTGTCTAGACAAGGAAAGTCAAAACCGGATTTTAAAAGGGTATTATGGCCTTTTCACTACCCAATTAATTAAATTAGTTTTTGATAATTAAGTTGGGGTCTAAACTGATTGTATTCATTTTAAACTATTGAAAATAAGTTAGGGTTTTGAGTGAAGAGAAAAAAAGAGGAGAAAAGAGAAGAAGAAGCAAAGAATCGCCAAGTTCTTGAAGATTTGCTTGTGGATTTCGCCAAGGGGTGATCCCTATGAGGTATGTGATATCACATAGCGTTGGTTTAGTTCACCCACGTGCCAATCATGATTTGATTCAGCGTAATTATGTTCTTGAAAGAAGAGTTTATGAGTTCTTGATGAATATTGTTGAAAGTTTCGTTTGAATCTTGATTGTTGAAGTTTTGAGAAGTTCTTGAGTTAGATTCAAGAAATTAGATGTCGTTTTGAGTAGATTCTTGCATAGTTTGGTTATGTAGTCGAATCTAAGTGTTTGGGGAAAGAACCAATTGAATCTATAGGGTTTAGAGTTGAAAAATGAGAAAGAGAATTCGTCAAAATTCTGGGTAAAAGGGGTGGTGCGCCGCGCCACTCATAGTGCCCCACAAAGTGTTCTGTAGTTGGGGCTCTGGGGCGTCGTGCCAGAAAGTGCGCCCCAACTTCAGTTCTGAAGTTTTCCCTCTGGCGCCCCGCGCCACTCAGAGAGCCAGGGACGCCATGTCTTATACCCTTTCCCACTTCTTTTCGTACTAGTTCCCTTGAAATGTACCTATGTTTTCTAGTTGATTTCTACACTCCAAGGTACGTCTAAACAACATGAAATCATCCATAACCTAAGATCATGATCCTTGAATCCATAATTCAATTTAAGGAAAGTTAAGAGTCAACTCAAGAGAAGTTAAGAGTTAAGTCAAGAGAAGTTCATAGAGTTTTCCCAAGGTCTTTTACAAACGTTTTAACTTTGTTTTAAGAATTGAGTTATAAGTTGAGTAAAGAGAAAAGATTGAAGTTAATTTCTTCAAAAAGAGTATATGGGAACTATGTATTCCCAAAGAGTAAATGTTTTCACATTTAAGCAAGAAAGGAAACTTTGATTTCCAAAAGAGTCTTTGAGCTAGTTTTTTAGTAAAGAGTAAATGCTTTCACAATTAAGCAAGAGATGAAACTTTGATTTCCAAGATAGCCTTTGAGCTAAGTTTTGAGCAATTATCTCAAACCACAGAAAGAAGTTATGTTTTTAAACATAAGAGCTAGTATCATATTTTGGGAGTAGTATTGAGTACCGATATGAGAGAGAGTTCAGACAACTCCCAGCCCCCATAAACCATGTAGCCATCATGGGTAGAAAAGGGTCAAACTTTTTAAATGATTCGTTAGTGCTCTTTAGCATAGACTAGTGGATCCACTTAGTAGTTAGGTTATATACCCTCGGCAAGGTATAGGACGTCCCTAGCAGCGTGAGGCGATATGATGTATCATCACAATAGCTCTTACGTGATGGTTGTCGATTAGAGAAATTCCCACAGAAGTATTTTGTATTATTATATACACAGAGTTACTTGTATTTTCATATACATCAAGAGTTTACATTTTATTCTTGCATACATACAAAGTCACTATGGTATTTCTAAATACACAAAATTGGCATCTATGTTTTAAAAGATTTTCTTTATATTGCATTTATATTACTACTTTATATTGAAATGAGTTCAGTTCAGTTCAATTCAGTTGAGTGGAGACCAAGTTTGTTCTTTTAGTTCCTTTCAAGCTTATGTCTTGTTTTAGTATTCCCCTCGCATACTCGTACATTCAATGTACTAATGTCATTTGGCCTGCATCTTTTTATGATGCAGATACAAGTAACCAGGATTAACATCCAGCGCATTGTTGATTCTAGTTGAGCTTCAGAGTTGTTGGTGAGCCTCCTTGCTTTTGGAGGATCCCTTTTATTGCTTTCATTATGTTTAGTTCATAAGGATGTCGTGGGTCTTGTCCCGACGTCAATCTCAGTTGTTAGAGGCTTCATAGACAGTCAGATGTTAGTTCTTTAGTCTTTTCATTCTCATTCTATTATGTTGAGACTTGAGTTGCCACTTTGGCTAGTGAATGTTATTTTAATACATTCTCAGTTATCTTTGAGTTTTCAGTTTACTTTTAATGGTAAAGTTATGTTGAGTCAAGTCTTCCGCTGAGTAAGTAAGCCAAGCCAAGGGTTCTCTTGGGGCCAACAATGTTTCTCAAGTGCCAGTCCCGCCCAAGGTGTAGGCTCGGGCATGACACAGACCTTAGAAGACATGTTGAGAGCTTGCCTAATCGATTCAAGTGTAGTTGGGATGATAACCTACCTCTGATAGAGTTCACCTATAATAATAACTTTCATTCCAGTATTCAGATGGCCCCTTTTGAGGCCTTATATGAGCATAGATATAGGTCCCTGATTGGCTGGTTTGAAGTAGGTGAAGCAACCTTGATAGGGCCAAATTAGGTTCATGAAGCTATGGAAAAAGTTCAGCTCATCAGAGATAGACTAAAGATAGCTCAGAGTCGTCAGAAGTCCTATTCAGATGTGAGGAGAAGGGATTTAGAGTTTGAAATCGATGATTGGGTCTTCTTAAAGGTGTCACCTATGAAGGGGGTGATGAGATTTGGCAATAAAGGAAAGCTCAATCCTAGATATGTAGGTCCTTACAGAATCCTGAAAAGGGTTGGTAATGTGTCTTATGAGTTAGAGTTACCAGCAGAACTAGTAGAGGTTCATCCAGTCTTCAACATTTCCTTGTTGAAGAAGTGTGTGGGTGATCTGGCATCAATAGTACCGTTAGAGAGTGTGGCTATGAAGGACAGTCTCATTTATGAAGAGGTGCATGTTGAAATTTTTGATCATCAGGTTCGTAGGTTGAGGAATAAGAAAGTCGCTTCAGTGAAGGTTTTGTGGAGGAGTCAGTCCATAGATAGAGCTACTTGGGAAGCAGAAGTAGCCATGATGGCCAAGTATCCTCACCTCTTTCCTTTCGATTCCATTTCAGCTTAAGGTAATAGTTCCTCTGTAGTAACTGAGTTTTTTGCTATGTAATTCAGTCTCAATATCTTATTCCCTCAGTTATTCTTGCATTTCAGTATATTTTCATGTTCTTGGAACTGAGTTCAGTTAGATATCAGTTTCTAGTACTTCGTTGTAGGGATTGCAGCTCTTTCGATCCATACTCAGCTTGTTTAGACTTCATTCGAGGTCAAATGTTCCCAAGGGGGAGATAATGTAACAGTCGGGACCTCAAAATGAAGAAAATCCTAGTTTTCAGAAAAACTGGTGCCATTACTGACGAAACCACCCACGGACTATAGGTAGAACCACGGACCGTATATGGGGTTCCATCATTAAGGCCCGAATGTTGATGGTCTCTTATCCCACCCACGGCCGACCAGTACAGTCTGTGGTTGGACCTACGGACCGTAGGTGAGGGTCAGCAGCCAATTGGAGGGAATTAGTTGTTGGGTCAACTTCAAACGATAATATATTTTACCACAAAATGAATTAGGTGGACTATGACCTATCAAATTAAAGATAATTGAATCATCTTTTCAACGCCACCGGGTTTCCTAAAATCCCAGTTCCGAGTAAAAAGTTATGCTCATTTTAGTGAAGCCCTGTCGAGCAGACCACGAACCACTACCGCAGTCGATGGTTAGTAGGTCAAACGACGGCCCGTCATTCCTGTAGTAGGTGGCACTCATCAGATTTAAGTTAGGGTCATTTTGATCCTTTCCCTGATGCGTTGGGCACTTAAACTACATCTTTTTATGCCAAAACTATGTCGTTTTACTCATTTAAGCCTAACAACTTAATCAGACATACCCAGAACTCTCATTCTCCAAAAAATCATCCAAACTTGGAGGAAAAAGAAGAGGAAAAGTCGACCAAACCTCCCAAGAACAAGCAACAATGATCTTCAAAGTTCATCCCCAAAATGCAAAGGATTTCTTCATAGATTTGGTCATCAGGTATGTGGGATTTCACTAGTGGGTTCCTTTCACCCACTAGGTCTCTAGAATGTAGTCAGTTCTTTGATTCTACATAGTTTGTTTAGACCTAGGGTTTGTAAAATCTTGAGAATTTGTTGTGATTTCAGCTGCTATAGAATTCGTAGTCTAAGTAACCTGTTTTCTTGAAAAGTTTACATAATTCCTTGTATGAAACTCACAACCCTAGTTTGTATAAATTCTCTTAGTTCACGAATTATACTTACTAGGTCAGTTAAACAAATAATCATGCTCCAGATTTTGAATGTCAGATTATCAGTATATAAACGTTGCATTCTCAGATTGCATGTCAGTATTTTGAGCTATTCAGTATTTCAATTACATTTGTGTCATATACATATTCAGTTGGGAGTAGACTTAGCACCGAGTTGGACTAGGGTTCAGCGTACCCTTATAGTCTCAGAACTACGTGGCTCCGTAGGAGATAAGTCCCTTCTGTTGGGCATCAGATTTAGTGATCACGCCAGTCATGCCTTTATACATCGGACTCCACATTTAGCTCACGTGGTTTATGTCAGTTTATAGTAGCTCCCACAATCAGACTCTTAGTGAATTTGACTAGGTTTTTAGTATATACTTCAGCATTCAGTTTAGCATGTTATTTTGATGACTAGTACTTGGTCATTGCATTCAACTTAGCTTTTTGGTTATGTTTCAGTATTTTCATTCTTGCCCATTTATGTCGTTAGTCAGCTATGCATTGTTCAGCTTAGTATCTATATCCTGCATGCTCAGTACATTCCAAATATTGACGCATACTTTGCTCTACATCCTTTCATGATGTAGGTTCAGGTACTCCATATTTCAGCAACTTCAGTGGTGAGTCCTTATAGTTCGAGGACAATAGACATGCTTTTCATTTTAGTCTTTTTATTCAGTTTCAGTTTTGTTAGAGTTAGCTGGGGGCATGTCCCAGCAACTCAACTCAGTTAGAGGCTTTTCAGACATAATAGTAGAATCCACTTGAATTGTTAAGTTTAATAGTTCACTTGTTATTAAACTCTTAGTATGTTTTATACATTCAAACTAGTTGGGTATTCCCCACTTTCAGTTATCCATTGTTTTAGCTTTCGCATAGTATATGTCTTATTCAGTTATTCTTAGTATGCTTGATTTGTGCAACACACAGGGTTAGCTTGGCGTCACTCGGGATCCTAGGTCACGTGTTACCTTAAAGGGGTAGACTCGGGGCGTGACAACTCTTTACTATATCTAGAGATTCTCTAACCGAAAACTATCACCATGAGCTTCGTGATGATACAATGTCTCACCCACATTGTCGAAACATTTCTACACTGTTACACCCCAGAAATTAGTAGACTAAACTAGAGCCTTAAGTTAGAGTTCTAGAGTTTCATTTGAGGGTTAGAGTCGTAGATACAACTTACCGTACTTAGAATGAGGGGTTTAGGGGTTAAACATCAAGGTACATGTTGCACCCCTTAGTTTAGTAGACCATCTAGGGTTTAGTGAGGGCAACAAGACCCAAGGCAAGGGGCAAGACCCAAGGCCAAGGGGCAAAGGCCCAAGCCAAAGGCCAAGGCTGCCCCAAGCTTGGGAGCACACTGCCTCAACTCCACGACCACCACCACGGCCAGTGGTATGGTCCATGGCTCGTGGTGTGGTCCGTGAAGACAAGGCAGTAGCTCTCGAAGGGCTGCCTCAAAGTGGCTCACCTTCACTAGCCACTTCACGACCAGTGGTCTTGACCACAACTCGTGGGAAGGCCCGTGAAGGTGCCTTCAATTCATGAATGCCAAGACACCAAGCCTTAGCCACTTCCCAAGGACCACGGCTCATGGTAGGGACCATGGCTCGTGGAACCTGCCGTGGTTCCTGGGAGTGTGCTACCAAGTTGAGGGTAAAATGGGAAATTACTAATTAGGTAGTTATTGAATGTGATCGTTTTGTGTAGTCTTAAAACACCTATATAAGATATTTTAATTGTTTAACCACCCAATTAAGTTCACAAGACCCAAATCAAAGCCCCAAAATAGCTCCTCTCAAATTTTCTCTCTCTAAGACTTGAAGAAGAAGATAGAGCTTGAAGCTTAGGTTAAGAACAAGACTCCATTGTTGCAAGCTTTTGTTAGGGATTTGAATCAATGTATTTTATCTTATTCATCTATGTATTCTTCCTTCCATAGAGCCCTAGATTTCCCCCAATTGTGAAGATAAACCTCAATCTAAGCTAGGGTTTCTTCCTATGTTGTGGGTAGTGTTGGGTATGATTCCAATTGAGTGGATAGTACTTGTTTATGATTGATTTAGCATTGAATCATGATATATTGATGAAATTATATGTTTTCCATGGTTAACCCTAGTTTAATTGATGTAATTGAAGAATGTGGGTTTATGCCTTGTGAGGGGAAATTGAGGATTCATATGTGATCTTCTAGAATTGATGTTATGTATAACAATTGTTCAAGAATAGAAGCATGTAAACATGAATTGAACTAGAATAAATTATATATGATTGATCATGACTAGTAAATCTTGAGATTGAACCTTTATGATGAATTATGATTAGAATTGCTTAAAGATAAAGCTTATGACTAGAATGTCTTGTAGTCTAGATGTGCATGATGATAGTATGAAGTAATCTTTGAGAGTAAGGCTTGTAGTCATGAATTTTGATCACTAGGGTTTTGAGAGTAAAGCCAATGTGATGAGTTATGTATGCTAAGGCTTTGAGAGTAAAGTCTATATGAGAATAGAAGTCTAATAGGTAGGATTGTGGTGAAAGGCCTATACTCATCTAACCTACCTTATGAATGCTTGAATGTATAAAGTGATAGAATCACTTGAGCATGGATTGATTGTCAAGGACATTCTTCCATGAGACATGAATGTTAAGCAAGGCTTAATAGTGAATCTAGGGGTGTATACTTGATCCCTAGTGGATATTGACAATGAGATGGAGTGTCACACAAGGTAGAGTCTGGGCTCCAGGTTGAAAGGAGAACCACACCTAGTTGATGTGAGGACTATCCAAGTTAAAGGGGGAACTCTTACATAGTAGAGTGCGGGTTTTCCCAAAGTTAGGACTCATGAGATGGAAGCCTTCACATAGTGGAGTTCAGGTTATTAGTAGCAATCTCCGTATAACTAAGACATACTTAAAGAAGTATCTCCAAGTGTTCAAAATCATTAATTGACTTAGACATGCTTAAGTAAGTATCTCATAGAGTCCATCTTAATAATGAACCTAGACATGCTTAAAGAAGTATCTCATAGGGTTCAACCTAATAATGAACTAAGATGTGCTAAAGGAAGTACCTCATAGTGTTCTAAGGTTTAAAGAGAGGGACTAGTTTCCAACCAAGAAGTATAAGTATGATGACCTAAAGGAATACTTAGTGTGGGTAGGATTATGGGTTCTTATCCATGCATTGCACAAGTATGACTTATGGTTCCCTAAGAAGTGTTTCTCTTATATGATGTATGTTTTGATGGATTGTTGCTATAGTTACCTTCCAAGATATGATTGACTAAAGGTGAGAGATTCCCTTGTCTATGAGAAGTAAGCTAAAAGGATGAGATTAAACATGATAAAGAAGTATGAAGGCCTAAAAGTGGTACTTAGCCTATGTGGGATTATGTGGTCTCATCTATGCTTTGCACAAGTTTGACTTGAAGGTTACTTAGAAGTTTCTCTTATGTTATGAGGGACTAAGTATGGACTATGCTTATGAATATGTGGTATCTCCTATGTTATTAGATTATGTGTTATGTTGACTTATGCTAATATTATGCCTATGTTGGAGATTATGTTTATGATCATGATATTGTCTCTTATGCTTATAGTTTATGTTTCATGAAGTAATTCTTATGATTATGGCATATGGCTTATGTTGACTAACCCTTATGTTATGCTCTTATTATTCCATGCTAGCTAACATATTTAGTACTTTTGTACTAACGCATACTCTTGCCTACATTCTCATTAAATATAGGGTCCGACAACATTGAGTGCTATCTTTGAGGCTAGGTTCTTTGAAGGAGCAAGAAGTTGAAGACTTGGTGAGTCCTCATAGCATCGAGGATTGATCACCTTTTTCCTTTATGTCATTTCTTTATGTTTTGAGACTATAGTATGGGCTATGTCCCAAGAGTTATTCAAAGTTGTATTAGATGGTTTGATACCAGTGTAGTAAGACTTCCGCTTTGCTTTTATAAATACTTTGATTGTATGGATAAAGTTTTTAAAATTTCCATACTTTTTTATTAGCTTATGTTATGATGTGCTAAGGGCTTGTATGAGACCCCTTTGGGGTCAAGTACGCCATGTTACATCTAGGGTGTACCCCTGGGTCCTGACAAACTTGGTAATCAGAGCACAAGGTTTAGAATAGTTCTAGGATTTCTCAAACCACGCCTAGTAGAGTCTTGTTCATAAGTGTGAACTGCACCACATTTATGAATGAGAGGCTATTAGATGATTAGGAAACTTCACTTCTTCATTCTCTAAGTCGTTCCATAGAGTTTAACTCTATAAGGTCTCTTTCCTACTCCTTATCCGATGGTCTTTGGGATATGACTACTGGAAGGGCTCTTGCTACAAGGATCGAGGGAGAAAATATTGGTAGTGATGCCAATTATGGCTATGTGACTAGATAGGACTTTATATGCCTGACTTAGATGACATCCTTGGGATTGATTGGTTGCATTATGGTTATGGTTATGTGATGGTAGAACCCGACTTAGTCATGATGAGTTTTAGGGTGTGTAAGAGGAGTTGATGAATATAGTGCTTAAGTAATGCATGGATGTGGTAATGAATGGACTCATTTAAAAAGAGTAGTAGTATGTCCATTATGGCTTAGAATCCTCTTGTGTGATGGATGTAAAAGTTTAGTGGTAACTAGATCCGACCTTAGAGTTGAAGGAGATGGTGCTTAGAAGAGTCCATATAGGCTTATTCCCAAGGGGGATATAATGTGCTTAGATAGCAAGGTCATTGAGTGTTTTTGATGGCTATGATTTGGTTGGCTTGGAATTCTCACCTTGAGAGGTGTAGTGAGTTGGGAATTTTAGTCCCGGTTTTGTAGACTCATATGAGATCTTGAGTGGAGTGGGTAAAGTTGCTTGTGAACTAGAGTTGCTTATGAGTGGTACCGATGTATCCGATTTTCCATGTCTCTTGGATATAGAAGGGTGTTGGGGATCCGACATCCATAAATTACTTAAGAAGAGTTGAGAGTTAATGAGAATGTCTCTAATTTATAAATACCGGTAGGGATCTTAGACCGGCAAGTTAAGAAATAGAAGATCAAGGTAGTTGCTTCCATGAAAGTATTAAGGAGTGACCTTTAGTGTGGGTTTTAGGTGAGGGTGCTACTTGGGAGGCCGAGGGCCAATGAGATGTCCTAATATCCTCATCCTTTTTCCTTCCTTAACTACTTTAGCATTTTAATTTTGAGTTCCTCATGGTTAGTGCTTTATATGAAGTTATGTGTGTTTTAGATATTTCCATGATTTCCTTATGTGATGCATGTTCATGAAAATTTGTTTTCAGAAAGAAAGTGAGTTTTATAGTATTTATTTTCCTCATGTTGTAGTGCATTGAGTATGAGTTGCCTATAGACTTCATGAGATGAATGTAGAAGCATGCCTTAGTTCGGAGTTAAGAGATTCCTCCTTAAATGAATACTTTTTTAGAGTAAATTGCATATAGGCTCCATGAGAGTATGTTGAGCATGTTATGACTAGAAGAAGGTAGTTCCTCCTTCAACATGACTAGTTATGAGAATGTCATGCATTTTGGGTTGTTAGATGTAGTTCCTACTCCCTTGTGTTGCGTTGAGTATGTTAAGTTTGGAGTTGAAGTTTCCTCCTTTGTTTATGTGCATTTAGATGCGTGACATGCATGATAGGCTGCTAGTTTTGAGTCATTTCCTTAAAAGGTGCTCAGGATTATCATTCAAGGACGAATATTCCCAAGGGGGAGATATTGTAACACCCCGAAAACTAGTAGACTAAACTTGAGCCTTAAGTTAGGGTTCTAGAGTTTGATTTGAGGGTTAGAGTCATAGATAAGACTTATTGTACTTAGAATGAGGGGTTTAGGGGTTAAACGTCAAGGTACGTGTTGCACCCCTTAGTTTAGTAGACCATCTAGGGTTTAGTGAGGACAAAAATGAGCCAAGGCAAGGGGCAATAGCCAAGGCCAAGGGGCAAGGCCCAAGCCAAAGGCCAAGGCTGCCCCAAGCTTGGGGCCACACTGCCTTAAATCCACGACCACCACCATGGCCAGTAGTGTGGACCACGGCTCGTGGTGTTGTCCGTGAAGGCAAGGAAGTAGCTCCCTAAGGGCAGCCTCAAAGTGGCTCACCTTCACGAGCCACTTCACGGCCAGTGGTCTTGACCATGGCTTGTGGGAAGGCCCGTGAATGTGCTTTGAATTGGTGAATGCCAAGACACCAAGCCTTAGCCACTGCCAAAGGACCACGGGCAGGACCACGGCTCGTGGTAGGGACCATGGCTTGTGGAGCCTGTCGTGGTGCCTAGGAGTGTGCTGCCAAGTTGAAGGTAAAATGGGAAATTCCTAATTAGGTAGTTATTGAATAGGGTCATTTTTCCTAGTCTTAAAACACCTATATTAAGATATTTTAACCACCCAATTAAGTCATTATTTTCACAAGACCCAAATCAAAACCCCAAAATACTCTCTTCTCAAATATTTCTCTCTCTAAGACTTGAAGAAGAAAAAGACAGAGCTTGTAGCTTAGGTCAAGAACAAGACTCCATTGTTGCAAGCTTTTATTAGGGCTTCTCATCAATGTAGGGTCCGACGACATTGAGTGCTATCTTTGAGGCTAGGTTCTTAGAAGGAGCAAAAAGTTGAAGACTTGATGAGTCCTCATAGCATCGAGGATTGATCACCTCTTTCCTTTATGTCATTTCTTTATGTTTTGAGACTATTGTATGGGCTATGTCCCAAGAGTTATTCAAAGTTGTATTAGATGGTTTGACACAAGTGTAGTAATACTTCCTCTTTGCTTTTATAAAGACTTCGATTGTATGGATAAAGTTTTTAAAATTTCCATACTTTTCTTTTATCCTATGTTATGATGTGCTAAGGGCTTGTATGAGACCTCTTCGGGGTCAAGTACTCCATGTTACATCTAGGGTGTACCCTTGGGTCATGACATATACCTTGACAAGGTATAGAACAAACTCAACTCATTGATCCATCTAATAAGCCTTCTAGAAGGAAGTGAGGAGTCGCGCAAATGTCGGTACGATCCTATCCTACACTAGGTATATGGTTTATGGGGTAATGAGTTATATGTACTCACACCCACATCCGTGCTCAATACTACTCCCAAT